>CAKALU010015876.1:0-14046 GCA_916700995.1 Hozukius guyotensis
TCTTACATAACTTCCATTTTTAATGTATTTGTGCACAAAGTTACAGACACATCTACAGTGTTTGTGAAGGTTCTCAGTCATCCAGGTCATGGTATCCGAGTACGAGTTAAATCAGCAGCAACTGGACTTGGTTTAGATTCTTGAAGACGTTTCACTTCTCATCCAAGAAGCTTCTTCACAGTTCAGAACTGAAGAAGCTTCTTGGATGAGAAGTGAGACATCTTCAAGAATCTAAACCAAGTCCAGTTGCTGCTGATTTAACTCTTACTCGGACACATCTACAGTATAATGCAATCTGTCAACCAAACACAAGACATGTGAAAACATGTAAAGAAAAAAATCAAATACAGTTGAAGCGTTTTGTTAATTTTTTCTCTGTTTAAAGGGACTGTTTGTAACTTTTTAAGCGTATAAATGTACCGGGTCGGGACACAGGCGCGCTCGCGTATGCGCGCTCGCGTGTTGCCGGAGCCTCGTCTCCTCTGCCTGCTTGCCTTCACTCAGACAGAGCGCGCGTTCTCGCTCAGCTCGCTCCAGCTCTAGACGTGAACGCGCGCTAACTCCACACTGCAGAAGAGTTAGTTAGTAGCTCTGAGAATATCTAGTGAATGTACAGTGGACGTTTGTGCAGAAATAACTGCTGCAGCTCCTCCGGACCCAAAGAGGTTTCCCGTGTCTTGTGAAGTGACGGAGCTCCGCAGTGAGACACGTTATCGCCTCGTTACCGACCGGGTGCCGGTGTCTCCCTGCGGGCGCAGTCGGGAGACACCGGCATCCGGTCGGTAACGAGGCGATAACGTGTCTCACTGTGGAGCTCTGTCACCGAGGCTGAAGCAGTAAAAGCCAACACTAGGATCAGCAGTGATTCATGGAGAGACCTTCGTCTGGTCAGCTAACATTACTGCCAAGCAGCTGAAATATAGAGTGATATTGTGGTTTTAGCTGACGTGTGTCGCCTAACTGTTTTGAGCGATGCTCGTTCATGTCTATTTAGAGCGAGCAAGCTCGAGCCCGACGCTGACTTTCGTTGAATTAACGGCCACAGGTGTCGCTGTTAACAAGCATTTCTGAAAGTTACAAATAGTCCCTTTAAAGAAGCCACGATCACTAGGACCTACAACAGATCTGAGCAACATGAGGTGTTTTAAAAGACTATCAAGTGTCCTTTTCTTCTTCCCCAGATTTACAGGGTGCACTGAAAATGGAGTGTTTAGAGTTAATATTGATGGATGGCAGCGTCCTTGGTGTCAGAGAACTGTTCCCATCGGTGGGCTGAATATTTAGGTTCATGATGGTCAGAAAGAGTCAAGGCAACACAAACTGTGGAGATTGTGTGAAGCTGGACTCCTCAGAAACAATACGCATGCTCAAAGATTATAAAAAACATTCTGTAGCGTATAACCACACGTTCGCCAGCAGAAACTCTCCCAGAACTATGAAAACAGAACTATCATAACAATAATGATGTGAACGTGTGCCATTAAAGTGAATTTGCATGAAGTTTACAAGCTGGACGGACTGTGCAAAAGAACACCTGGCATAAGAGAAGTGTAATATGCAAATTAAAGAATAATGTTTGTGGAGACCTCATGGTCAACTACAAATACGGATTCAAATATATTTATATTTATTTTTTTTAATATTTTTTTATTTTTATATAATTTGTCTTTGGATGTGGATCCTGGATTTAATCAAAGGGCAATACTATCTTACAATGTACCCATCTCTCCTTTTTTACTTATTTAAGGTACATCCGTTGTACTACCTGTCCAGCATCAAATGGCAGAAGACAAAGTTGGCATGGGTGGACATTAGAGCTGTCAAATTTAGCGCAAATTCGTTTTAACGTTACTAATTTCTTGAACGCATTAACGTAAACGATCTTTCAGAGTTTTAACACTAGAGTGAAGATACCGGCATCATATGATACTAGAAAATCTAAGGAATTCAAAGGGGTCTCTTGACCTCTGACCTCAAGATCAATGAATGTAAATGGGTTCTACGGGTACCCACGAGTCTCCCCTTTACAGACATGCCCACTTTATGATAATCACATGCAGTTTGGGGCAAGTCACAGTCAAGTCAGCACACTGACACACTGACAGCTGTTGTTGCCTGTTGGGCTGCAGTTTGCCATGTTATGATTTGAGCATATTTTTTACGCTAAATGCAGTACCTGTGAGGGTTTCTGGACAATATTTGTCATTGTTTTGTGTCGTTAATTGATTTCCAATAATAAATATATACATATATTTGCATAAAGCAGCATATTTGTCCAATCCCATGTTGATAAGAGTGTTAAATACTAATACAAATCTCCCTTTAAGGTAAAAAGATGTGTGGTTAATTGGCGATTAAGGCGCTATCTTGGGGTCTGTTATCTGATTCTAATAATACATCCATGCCTTTGACCTTTGACCACCAAAATCTAATCAGTTCATCCTGGAGTCCAAATGGACGCTTGTGCCAAATTTGAAGAAATTCCCTCCTGAGATATCACGAGAATGGGTCTAGATGCCTCGGAGAGCTTTAAAGAGATAAATTGCATGTTGTGATTATGCTCTTTTGACAGATATTCAACGTAGACAGACAGAAGCTCAACTCACCACGGGGATGGAGAACTTAACAGATAACAGTACCATCAATCAGAACGTCACCGGCAAGAGGTTCGATGTTGATGTTCTTGTCTGGATGTATCTGCCCTCTGTGGTCACAGTGCCACTGGCGGTACCGGCCAACGCTCTGGTCATACGCCTCCTGATGGGCAAACCTGGCACCTGCTCCACCTCAGAGATCTTCATACTCAACCTGGCACTATTCGGTATGCTGTTCTGCTTCATGAACCTCGCAGAGTACTTCGTGTTCCTGGGCAACAACGCTCCTCGAACAATGAAGGCTGCTACCTTCCGGGCTTGGGGTTTAAATCAAGCGGGAGGGCCGATGTTGCTCTGCCTGTTGTCTTTAGACAGCTACGTGGCCGTGTGCCATCCGCTGGTCTTCCTCCGGCTCAAGGATCCTAAACTGCGACTGTCGTTGTGCTTCGCGGTGAGCGTCATAACTGCTGTCTGTTGCGGCATAGTGAAGGAAGCCTCAAGGTATATGTGCTATCTGTTTATGGTGGTCCTGAGCAGTGCCATTGTGACCATATCAACCTGCAACATCCTGATTCTCAAGTCCCTCTGCCAATCAGGGCCCGGCAGGAAGGAGGTGCATCCAGTGAAAAAGCGAGCATTTAAAACAGTGCTGACTATGTTGGTGCTGGTCAACGTCCACTACCTCCCCCCACTCTGCGAGTTCCTGGTTAGGGAGTTTGGTCCCAGTAATTTCAATCACTTCTCATACATCACCTGTCTGACCTACACGGCTCTTTCCATGAGCAGCTTCGTTCAGCCTCTGTGTTATCTCGTTCGCACCAACCAGCTGCCCAAGATGAGATGTGACCGCGGCTCAGCTGCTCAGGCAAAAACTGTGGCAACAGTTTAGTTTAGAGCAGACCCGACCTTCGTGACACGTAGAGCCAAATTAAAGGCTGTAACCTGGTGATGGCGGGATGACAATATATCAACACTTTATCATATTTTAAACAAAATGCTATTTTGTTGTAGATGTTTTTGGTGACACTTAAAAAGTGAAAAACAAATGTGGTGGTAGCTCTAACTCACGCAGGCTCCACCCTCTACTGGACTCTATGGTAATACTCTCCTCCAATCACACGCACGCGTTCACCCACTGAGATTTGCATAAACGTAGCCGGCCAATCACGACACGTGCTTACCGAATACATGTGTCACCACAGTACATAAGGCGGCATCCAGCGCTACCTGGCATCCTTTTCTCTTCATCTTTTAGCCGGTCTGGATCAGTGTGGTGAGGTCGATGTGGTGACGCGGCAGAGCGTACATCAAGCCCCCCGGTCGGAGCGCCGGTCGTTGATGCCAATGTTCGTACTGGCCAAACGGCGGTATTACAACTTCCGTGTCCGTCAAGTGATGCCATTGGGCCCAAAAAGACTTTTTCCCATAGACTTACATTGGGAAAGAGATGTCTGTAACTCAGAGGATGATCAACTTCCCAGTACGAACACTCTAATAGTCCTTATTTAAATCATTAGGTCCTAAAAGTTGTAAAATGCACTAATAGCCAAATCCAGAGTTATTTCCCTTCCTCCGTTCATATGAATGAGACCCAGACCGAGGCTGGAGCGAGGGCTGGGCGGCGGAGTTAGCAAGCCGTGACGACAGCGGGACGGCTGTGACCCCGTGACCGAGCCATGTGACCGAGCGGACGCTACTGTGCCTGCTCGATGGACCCAATGGATGCGGATGATCGCCAGAATTCCACTCAGAAGTGGAGCCATTTTGGCATCATGCGCCACTGAGCAACTTTCATAGGAATGAACGGAGCCCCGCCTCAAACGCTGTACCCAGTTCTCTTAATACATCCATGGTAGTGGTCCAGTAGGGGGTGGAGCCTGTGTGAGTGGGAACGAAGGTTACGGTACCCTACTTCTATAAGCACAGGTTTCACAGATTCGGTAGGCAGGTGTCCTGATTGGCCGGCTACGTTTATGCAAATCTCAGTGGGCGAATGCGTGCGTGTGATTGGAGGAGAGTATTACCATAGAGTCCAGTAGAGGGCGGAGCCTGTGCTTGTAGAGTTATAATATCGTAACCTTCGTTATTGTTTGTCTTTAAATGCTTGTACGCAAACCTGAAACTTTGTTTGTATCTTTTCTATCTTAAATATGGTAAAAGTAATTGTGTGATCAACGCTGATGAGATAACAAGTGACTGTAATAGATAGAAAGCCACTGAAGAAAAAAACCTGAAAAACCCGACAAAAAAGCAGCTGGACTTTCATTGTTTATAAATGTAATGAGTTTTTTTTTTAGTATATTGTGCTTGTGAATACTAAATAAACATGTTTTCTCTATAAAAGTCTACAGGCAACATTAGAAAATAGGACTTAATATAACAATAATTGCAACGATAAAAGTATATTATTATATTTTATTTATGAAAACAGGCAAACATACCAGTTTGGCTTACAAATAGGCATCGATAGTTAAATACTCTGGAGAACACCTCAGGCAGATTCTGACACATGAATCTGTTTCATTAAAAGAGAAAACAACATTCAGCAATGAACTTATTGTTTAAGTTTTACATTTTTAAATTGAGAAAAAGAACATTATCAGATGTGTATGGAGAAGATGAACCTAATTAAGGCTGACAAATGTAATAATTGTTCTGTGTTGCTTGTACGGCTTTACACTAACAAGAATCTGACAGAATTAAACTGCCTGTATAGTCTGATACAAGCACGAGGACTGTACAGGCTGTTCAACAGCGTTCAAATATGAAACGTTTCACCTCTTTTAGGTGATATAAGTGAACGAAAATAGATATTTTTCCAAATCCAAGAGACATTATATGGAGGACAGAACCTGCCAAAAATAAATGAATAAATAAATAAATGACTCGATAAATAAATAAACATGTCATTAAATGTAGCAAAATTAATATTACAAATAAATGTGGTCATTAATTAATTGATAAAATTTGACAAAAATGTATATTTCTTTTTTAATTTGCTCCTTGATTTATTTATCTTTGTATTAATTCCCTTATTTACTCATTTGTTTAATTTTACCTTTTATTTATTTATTTTTATTAATGTTTAAATGTATTTATTTTTGCATTCATTTTTTATTTAACTATTTTTACATTTATTTTTAAATGTATGTATTTATTTAGGTATTTATTTATTTACTTATTTATTTCTGCACGATTTTCCCTTTTTGCATTTCACCCCTTATTTATTTCCTCAAACTTATTTATTTCTGTATTCTTTTCTTTACACATTTCTGCCTCATGATACAAATGAGGGGGCTGTCACTCAACATGTGTCATTGTGGGGTCAGGGTGCATGCGGCAAATGGCATTTAAAAAAATAATGAATAAATGCAAAAATAAATGCAAAAATAAATAAATACATTTAAAAATGAATGAATATAAATACATAAAAAAATATAAGGGAAAATTAAACGAAAGAGTAAATCAATCAGAGAATTAATACAAAGATGAATAAATAAAGAAGAAAATTAAAATAGAAATGTGTCACATTTTATCAATTAATTAATTACACTTATTTATGGAGTCATTTATTTATTTATTTTTGCAGGTTCCTCCACAACATTATACATTGCATTGTGTATAATAACACAGATTTGACATCGTCTGCATCTCAAAAGTATGACATAAAAGTGCTTCTGCATAGAGGAGGTCTTTAAGATTTGTAAGTGCTGCAAATCATAATTCGTGGTCACACATAATCAAGCATTACAACTGTACCGAATTCCTTGTATTAACTATAATCACAAGATTAAATACAAAATGCAATGCACTGAGATTATAAATGTATGTAACCTTCAAAAAATTATATCAAAATATAGAAATCTATAATAAATAATCCTGATACTCAAAATTTGTCCTCCTCTGTCTCTCCTTTCCAGCATGTCCTTTAAGACGAGTATATACTGTATTTAATATGATGGATTTTACCTGGATTCACCTCGAGTGCACTTCATAATATTTTCTCTAAATGTTCTGTACAATAAACAGAGAGAATAAAAGGGGAAATGACTGAATGACGTTCACAGTTTGTCTGTCGCGTGAAGCCCAAACAGGTACTCATTTATCAATTCTGAATATTCTCATTTGACAAATAAACACTTTTCTTTCTCATACAAAATGTGTTTCTGTACAAGAAAGTAGAATGTCATGAAAGGCAACATGACATCTTTCAAAGAGGTTGGAAAAAGAGGTTTGAGTATTCAAGTAATAAAATCAAAACTGACAAGTTAAAACTTGCTAAAAGAGCAAAAAAAAGAAAAAAAAGAAAAAGAAATGTTACCTAGCTGCATATTTTATCTTTCGTAGGAGAATTAAATCAAACAACACTGATTACAAAACATTCGCTGCTACCTCCATTTCAAATAACAGGAAACGTGATTGAGAACTTCACAAACTAGATCTTAGACATTAATTTAGTGCCAGAGCAGGTGAGAAACAAGCTGGTTTTCTCCATTAATGTCACTTATGTGTTGTGGCAGGAAGCCTTGCAAAAAGTCAGTGAAGTTCATTCAAAAACCACTTCACTTGTCCCATGATGCAAAGCGTTTAACACTCAACTGGTATAAAGAGATGTCATTTTTTTTGAGGAGCTCTTGTGCGCTGCACTAATGTGAAGTAGGAAAAACCTGATAAATAGGATAATAATAATAATAATAATAATAATAATAACAAAAGGTTATTCTGTGGCACTCTCACATGACCCGAAAGCATAAGGTTTCCAGAACTTTACGCTCCCAAATGGTTTTACTAGGTAGATTTTTTTGTCTTTAGAAACATATTTTACACCTCATTCTATACATTTATTCAAAGTGTGCAGCTTAAATTGTGCACAAAAAAGTCCTATGATTTCTGTCACTGTAACATTAAAGGGATAGCTCAGACTTTTTTGAAGTCGGGTTGTATGAGGTCCTTCTCCATAGTCAGTGTACTACCTACAGTAGATGGAGAAAAAAGACACGAGTACCAGAACGGGAGCAAAGCAACATACTGTTGTGGACGGGAACAGCAGCAACACGCATTTTAGACAACGAAAAAAAATCAATATCACTAAGTGTACGCTATGTTTAGAATATTTTTATCGCTTTACCTCATCGTCAGACAGCCCTCTCCGATGGGAAACTGAAGCTGTTATCTACGCTCTCTTCAAAGCCACCAGACTCCTTTGACAAAAACGGTAATTTTACCTCTCAGAACACGGGAGTTGCTGGTCTACTGCTGCCTCGATTAGGGCTGTTGCGGTGATGGAATTTCCCCTGCTGTGACAATGATTGGCTCAACAGTGCGATATGCAATATTATTGCGGTTTTTGTTATGCAAATTACTTCATTCATCCAGATTTTACTGCTATATAAATAAAAGTTATTTTTAGGCTATTATTACGTATATTGTTGCTTTTTAAGTGACAAAGATGACAGTTTTAAAACTATTTAAATACTTGTTTATTGTTAAATGCAGAAAACAGAGGGGCAACGAGGCGCAGCGTTTTTTCAGCTGAGATGCTTTGGTTGCGTCTGGTTGCTATGATACGGAATATCCGTAGGAGTAAAAATGTCGACACAAGGTAGAGTAGTTCCTCTGGATGAAGGGAAGGCTGAAGCGAGTAGGGAGAGAGGACGGACCCGCCGGTCTATGTCCATTTCTCCTCCATTGTTGTTGTTCAGCACTTGTAACCTACATGTAGGATGTGACGGTTGGTCTTTGTGGTATTTTTCCCGCCCCTCCACCATCGTGATTGGACGGCTGATAAAAAGTGATGATTGCAGCGTTTTACCCAAAGTTGTACATTTTTCAAAAAACATCAAACGTGCAGCGCTCAGCGCCTCGTCACGCTGCTGCCGTTTGTGCATAAATACGCGGCGCTCCCATTGCAAAGAGTTCAAAAAAGAAAAACACGTGAACATAGCGGTTTTGGAGGTTGCTTGCCATCAATATTGCGGTTATTGCATTGACATATAGCTTCTATTGTTTGTTTGTGTTATTGTGTGAATTTGGTGTTTTAAAGGGTTAGTTTGGATTCATCAAAGTCACACAATAACACCAACAAACTAACCGATCGAGGCAGCGGTAGACCAGCAACTCCTGTGTTCTGAGAGGTAAAATTACTGTTTTTGTCAAAGGAGTCTGGTGGCTTTGAAGAGAGCATAGACAACGGCTTCAGTTCCCCGTCAGAGAGGGCTGTCTTTCCATCTACTAGTAATACACTGACTATTTTTGAGTGCCTTATACAGCCCCACTTCAAACAATCCGAACTATCCCTTTAAATTGTGCATAGAAAAGTGATTTCTGTCACCTTAACATTAAGTGATCCAAAACCAGCTGACACACAGGAGTGACCTTACTTACAATGCTCAACACTAAGCATCTTTTCAGTATTTGGCATTGAACGCACCTAACAGAGCACATTGCAAACTGTACTTTCTGATATGTTGATGTGATGAGCCGTCAGTGAATGTTGCGTCTCATCATGTGGAGGCGATCCGTCCGTGCACACGGAAGCGGTAAAGACACGTGTATTCGACTTGACCCCAGTTAGTGAGGACACGCAGCTCCACACATCGATACACCTCGTCAGAGGGGTTCTGCAGAACATGTAGGAGAGTAGAGGAGGAGATAAAGATAAGAAAACATGGAAGAAAACAGACATCAGATTATTTTCATTACCCTAACCTCAGACTTTTTATATAGAACAGGAAGTAGTTAGGTCATGTCCTGTTCACATTTGTCAGTACTCACAGGCAGCTTAAACGTCTGCGTAGATTCTCCATTTTCATCGTAAGTGAACGTCCCCAGCATTGTCCCTTCTTCTATCTCATCTTTCAATCCCTGGGAAAGAGAAAGTGAAATCACAACGATGTCACAGCGGTGACTACTACGGATGGGCATACAGCTGCTATCATCAAATAAAAAAATATTATTTCAACTTTTCATTGTGTCTGTCAGTTAAACAGGGTTCAGGCAGATTAGGTAGGATTGTGTTTGCTAATTATGTTTTTGTCAGAATATTCCAGAGCGGAACGACCTTCGGCAGTCATGAAGTACTGCCCTTATGGACTGGGAGCACTCACATAGACTTCAAAGTCTTTGGGGGCCGAGTCGATGCGGCCGGTGGGGGAGTTGTAGCGCGGCAGGTGGTCCAGCGTCACATGAGTTAAAGTGATGGGGTGAGACAGAGAGATCACAAGAGTCCCCTGGACACCGTGAAACGCCCAACATTTCCCCGGGAGCAGCACCGGGTAGCCCTGGGAGGGAGGGAAAGAGGGAGGAGACAGCGCTGTTAGTGTCCGGCCAAGTAGTAAAAACTGAGTATAATCACTGAGAGAGAGAGAGAAGGAAAGGGAGCTGAGGAGAAAAGATAGAGGGAGGGACAGAAAGGTCTTGAGAAGATAGAAGATGATAACTTGTTGAGGGGAAACAGACAGATTTGAGATGACAGAAAGGGTTACGACGGCGTATTAGGGCCATTACTTGTGTGATTTCCTCTTTTATATAAACATATTGTTGAAGGAACCTGAGAACAAATATTTTCACTGCCAATGAATGTTTTGCTGAAACTGACAAATGACAAATAAAGAACCTTGAACCTGAAGAAAATGCCTATATGAATCTTTCAGGACCTTCGGCACGCTTAGAGGCCGTCTGTACCATAATAACTCTCCTTTAGGCAAAAGTGACTTCAATCTCAGAAATTTTTGACTTTATAATCTCAGAGAATATCAAAGTTTTTTCTCGTAAAGTTACGACTTTAATCTCTTAAATCTCAATTTCTTTCTTGCAATATTACCCCCCCTCTCCCGGCTCTGTTTTTTTTTTTTTAACCTACAATGGCCCTAACACGCCGTCGTCAAAGGATGGGGGAGGCAAGTTAGAAATAAAACACAGAGAGAACGTCATAATACCTGAATAACAGCGCGTGGGCTTTCATACGGGTACCACAGAGGGAATCCAAACAGGGTCACACATGCTGAACGAATACGATACGTCTCTGAACACCTGGTGCTGATCACACTGGCACCTGCACACACACACAGTAAAATAAGAGTTTAAGGCTAATTTGATGAGTGGAAGATAAACCAATGAACAGATTATTATTATTGCTTTTTTAAACTTGTTTTCCCAGCCATAAAGATATCTAAAAACATTTGGTAACATTTCACTGTTTTAAATGCAAAAGCACTCGCAAGGGTGACAACAGAGAGAATTCATTATCAGTCACGAAAGCCAAGAGATGTTCCCAACCTTGAGGCTCCAGCGCAAAATCCGCCATTTTGTCAGCCATGGGACGTCCACAGTCTGAGCAGGTTCCTTTGTCACCAAGCCTGATCGCTTCCTGCTCCTGATTCACATTCACACACAGCACATACCGTTAAGTATGTGTGCACCAAGTCATATGCATCATAGGGCTGTCAATCAATTAAAATGTTTAATCACGATTAATCGCATGATTGTTCATAGCACATGCTTTATCTGCTCAAAATGTACCTTAAAGGGAGATTTGTCAAGTATTTAATACTCTTATTAACATGGGAGTGGGCAAATATGATGCTTTATGCAAATGTATGTATATATTTATTAGTGGAAATCAATTAACAACACAAAACAATGACAGATATTGTCCAGAAACCCTCACAGGTACTGCATTTAGCATAAAACAATATGCTCCAATCATAACATGGCAAACTGCAGCCCAACAGGCAACAACAGCTGTCAGTGTGTCAGTGTGCTGACTTGACTATGACTTGCCCCCAAACTGCATGTGATTATCATAAAGTGGGCATGTCTGTAAAGGGGAGACTCGTGGGTACCCATAGAACCCATTTTCATTCACGTATGTTGAGGTCAGAGGTCAAGGGACCCCTTTGAAAATGTCCATGCCAGTTTTTCCTCGCAAAAATTTAGCGTAAGTTTGGAGCGTTATTTAGCCTCCTTCCCGACAAGCTAGTATGACATGGTACTACAACCTCCGAAAGATCGGATAGTGGCCCGGGCCCGACAGCGGCTGGTCGGATTTTTAAGAGGTAAATTAAAAATCGCAAGTTTTGTTAATGCGTTAAAGAAATCAGTGACGTTAAAACAAATTTGCGTTAACGCGTTAACTTCGACAGCCCTAATGCATCAACATAGGCCAAGATACAGACATGCACAGTAACACTGAAATCAGATCATATAAGCAGTATAATTCAAGTCTAATCAAGAACTAATGGATACCAACAAACGGCAGATTCTTGTACTGTGATTGTATTTATAGGGTTTTAGAGTTGGTACAGCAAGTAGTCTTGAAAAGGAGCTACAGTCCCTCCACCCACCGTGATGTGGTCGGTGAACAACTTCTCCATGGCCTGTTGGAGCTCTGCGGTGAGATGGTTTTGGACGGGGGGGTTGCTGGTCTCAGGACAGGGGGCAGGAGGAGGGATCAGCTGGATGGACGACAACTCCTGGGACAGCTGCAAGAGACAGATGTAATGTGTATAATGTATAATGCGACTGACATTATAGCCACACAATCTAATGGAAACAGGTAAGGTTGGAAGATAACATGATCAAAAGGATTAATACAAACAGTTGTGTACATCTGTACCAGCGCCGTTACCTTTGCATTCTGGGCCTCTAAAGCTCGGATCCTGAGGCTGAGGCTGGCAGCAGCAGAGTGGCTGTCTGTCTGGTGATCTACCATCTGCCTGCCCAACCCAGAAACCTCCTGCTCCAGACGCAGCCGACTGTCCGAGTCCACGACCTCAAGCTTGGCTTTCATATCCTGCATGTCCAGCTGTACTCTCTCCTTCATCTGAGAGAGGAAGACATGACAGGGTCAGTCATTACTGGACTTATGCTGAGAATGGAGGAAAGGCGTCAGGGAAGGTGAGTATCGTAATCTAGAGGCTCTGCGGTGTAACGCCAAATTCACACCAGAGCAGCGGCGAAGTGCGGTCGGCGGCGAGCTGCCATGCAATGTCTATGAAAAGCTGTGGCGGCCGCTCCTGAGCCAAACTAAAGGTTGGGAAAAGTTCAACTTTTAGAGGCGAAGTGCAGCCAGAGAGTACGCGCAGGCAATCAGCAAACAGATCCTTTGACTCCTGTGACATGTTGACCTGTGTTACAAAGAATTTCTTCCCGTCTGAAACACATGAACATGTCTCCCGGCCGCAGAAAAATTTCATTATTGCGGCTTTGCGGCTGCGTGGTGTAAATTTGGCGTAAGAGGTTACTGCTGAGGCTTTTAGAGGCATCGTGGGTCCAATTAAACATTACATAACTGATGGGAAGTGAACTCTTGGTAGCCCAGATATCACCTTCATACACACTCTCTCACACTCTGCATTTACACCACATCAGATGTTGTGGTTATTAGCACAGGGTTGTTCGGCGGTGTGGGAGTGTCAATTAAATGGACCATTTAACGCCAAGCGACTGCACAGCGATGAACGTCTTTTGTTCCCTCTTGGCGTGGCCGTACAGCTCCGGATCGCCGGATACGTGATTGTCCACCACAGCGTGACGTGGGGTTCTTCAAAAGTTGATTCTGTTTCAACTATTTGCAAACAAATTGACCTCTGTATGGAGGCTTATTAGCACATTTCTCAGCAAGAAGAGGAAGGAACAAATGAACGGTTTCCTATTAAATTGCATGGAGAGATATAGATATAGCTTTGACCTTTTACTGCACGTTGCACTTCCAGAGTATTTGAAAGTTACAATACAAAACAAGAACACAACAAAATCATGCAGAAAATCTGCCTGTATTCTCTACAGTTCCCCATCACCACCACTAGATGTTACTCCAGCACAGCTGGGTTTTCACCCCGGTCTTACTCCAGTCTGACCTCCATCCAGAGGCCTGTCCTACGAAGCGAGTTCAACATACCCAGGGTATCTTCTCGTTATCTGGCTTTCAAAGTAGAATGGATGTATAGATCATACTTCCTTATGCCCCTTGATATTGATGTGTGTGTGTGTGTGTATGACTCTTCCAGCCTTCTTTCAGCTGTGTCTCCGACTCCGGCGCTGTGAAACGGACTTGAGACCAAGTAAAAAAATAAATATAAAAACATAATTCAAAGCGGTAAACACCCACAGCATACAGCCAGCTGTCCCTCCTGCATTTGTCAGTTTAAACTGTGTTGATTTCAGTCTGGATTATGACTTAACCCTTTCATATTTATGTAATATTATCATACGATCCGCGCACCGAGCTCTGATTGGTCAGTAGGCGGTGCTTCTATACGAGTTGATCTCTTATCTGGAAGCAGGTTAGTTGTTCAGCACAAGTTACCATGGCGATCTACCCCAGTAAGAAGTGAACCACTGTCGTAGGACTGAAATCCCAGGGTTACACCTGAAGTTACATCGCTAACCTCAAATCCTGCTTCGTAGTACAGGCCTCTGCCCTCACCTGGCAGGACTTTTCAAAAGGAGT
>CAKALU010015907.1:14750-26802 GCA_916700995.1 Hozukius guyotensis
AATAGATTAGTTATTTTTACTCTAACTTCACACTTCTAGTGCTGCTTCAATGTCACCATTTTAAACTTTTATTTATTTATTTAAATATATATTTTGATTTTATACATTTAACACATTGTACATACAACAAAGAACCTTCCCCCAAATTAAACATATTGCAGTGTATAAAATTTTATTTATATATATATATATAGTGTTGCTATGGTAACATTTTGACTCTGCTTTTCTTCTCAGGGTTTCGTCAAAGTGATCAAGAACAAGTCCTACTTCAAGAGATATGAAGTCAAGTTCAGGAGAAGGAGAGGTAAGACGGTATTCTCTACACACACCAGCTTCACAGCCTTTATTGTGATTATGCATCATAAAGCTCCTTTTTATAAATGTATTAAAACAGCTTCAGTAACTATTGGCTCTGTTTATCTCTACAGAGGGGAAAACTGACTTCTTTGCTCGCAAGCGCCTGGTTGTGCAGGACAAGAACAAGTACAACACACCCAAGTACCGAATGATCGTCAGGTTCTCCAACAGGGACATCTGCTGCCAGGTCAGTGACTGAGAGGCTGAAACTCATGAGCTCACATAATAAAAAAAAAAAATGACCTGACTCACCTTTCTCTGTCTGTCTCGTCCAGATTGCTTATGCAAAGATCGAAGGAGACCAGATAGTGATGGCTGCTTACTCTCACGAGCTGCCCAAATATGGCATCACCGTAGGCCTTACTAACTACGCCGCGGCCTACTGCACCGGGCTGCTGCTGGCTCGCCGGGTAAGAGGACACTGAGATTTGTGCTGACATAGCAATTTCAGATCTGCTGCTGGAGCAGATTTGTCAAGTGTTTTTCTCACATCCTTTTTTTGTACCTTCCTCCTCCTCCAGCTGCTGCACAAGTTCGGCATGGACCAGGTCTACGAGGGCCAGGTGGAGGTGACGGGAGACGAGTTCAACGTAGAGAGCGTTGACGGACAGCCGGGCGCCTTCACCTGCTACCTGGATGCAGGCCTGGCCAGGACCACCACAGGGAACAAGGTGTTTGGAGCGCTGAAGGGGGCAGTCGACGGAGGGTTGGCCATTCCTCACAGGTTAGTTTGATGATGAGAATAGCACCCACTGGTTATTCACACTATAGCATTTTATTTTAGGTTATTTTTGCAATTTCACCTTTTGCATTAGTGGTTTCAAGTGAGGAAAGTTCTGCAACAACAAAATGTGTGCTTGAGTTTTACTTACCACCAACCCGACATCAGAGAACTAGCAACGATGAAAGACGACTGTTTGGTCGCCTAGAGTCGCATTCGTTTTGGCCGTCAAGTTGCACTCGAACACACCGCAAAGACTACAGCTGACGGCCAGTTGGCACGGATGTTTTGCGTCTGCATTAGATGAAATATCTCTACCTACAAGCCGTTGTTACGATACCTACATGAAACAAAGCGGTGTTTGCCGACCATTTTCACATCACTCTCACTCACGACTTAGCTTCATCCCAGATGTCGTGAAAATATCCGTGTATTGGAATGATGAGATGAAATGAGAAGAGCCTTCTTTGTTTTTCCTCTTGACTTTACACGTTGGCTTGCTTTCCTCACTTCCTCTTCTCGTGCACTGATTCGCTTAAGCTGAACCGCCAAATTAGAGTCACCAACTCCACCGCCAATTCAACATGCTGAATCCGCCGAAAAACGTCTTACGCGGGCAGGCTAAAAATAGGCTGACGGATGCTCATCGGCAGCCCCAAACTGTCTGACGGCTGACCGTTGGCTTGGTGTGTCAAGGCCTTTAGTCTGATATGATTACACTGGCGAAACTCATTTATTTCACAGTAGTATCACTTTTGATAAAGAGGACATTAGTTTTCTGCCAAACTGGTCCAGCTTGTGGTTCTCTGCTTCTTGATGATGATACAAAGCAAACTGAGCAAAATGTAGTTGGTCCTTCATTTGCATTAGCTGATGTTTACTGTCCTTTCAAGACGGGGCTGAGAGAAGCAAGACGAACCACAGCAAACATCTGTCGTATCATAGTTGTGAACCAGAATTCTTTTGGGGAAAAAAACATTTATAAGAAATGGTAGCAAGTTCAAAAACTTTGTTCTTCAACTGAGAGTTGAAGTGTTGGAAATGCTGAATTGTCTCGAACTCTGTCACTAAACCTGATCTCTGCTCTTCCTTGTTTCTAGTCTAAAACGTTTCCCCGGCTACGACACAGAGAGCAAAGAGTTCAACGCAGACGTGCACCGGAAACACATCATGGGCATGAATGTGGCCGACTACATGTCCTACCTCATGGAGGAGGACGAGGACGCCTACAAGAAACAGTTCTCTCGCTTCATCAAGAATGGAGTCACGCCAGACATGGTAAGATGACGGCTCTTCACCCACGAATATAGACAACACATGACACTTTGAGACGGCAGTTAAGCGTCTCAGGCCGCAGTTAACACACATGCAACCTCAACGTCCAATCAGTCAGTCAGATTTGCTTAATTTAAAATTTGTTTATGTCAAGCCAATATCATAAACAAAATCACTGTAGTTGGACCATCCTTCTGGAGTCCTGTGATACACATCATGTTTTCCAGCTTGATAAAGTAGCCTTCAAGTGGGAGAGTATTCAGTGACGGGGGGTAATGGAAAACGGCAGTCATGGATTCATATGTTTCTTAAGTTTTTAGAAAAATTGTGTTTGATGCACATCACTCCTCATCAAGTAATTGATTTAAATTTAAAAAAAAAAAAAAGACTGATTCAGTTACTGGTAGTCAGGACATCTCAAAATGCATAAACAGGAGAATTATTTCCAGCAAGCTTAATTGAAAAGTTTTTATCTTCAAAGTCGTATAAAATAGAGCCCGACCAACACATTCACGGCTGATCGATATTAGATGTAATGTACAGCGAGCCGGTCATCGTTGCGAAATAAACCCAGACAGGTTGAAGGGGTTTATTTCACAACAATGACCGGCTCGCTGTACATAGAGTTGTTCCGATGCTGATACCAGTATGCAGCAGCAAAGATAGTGAAGATATTATATTTATCACACTGGTATCGGATCGGTACTCGGTATCGGACGATACCGCAAGTTCAGGTATCCAAATCGGTATCTGGAAGAAAAAAATGGTATCGGAACATCTCCAGCCGAACATTATCCTTCTTGTTACACGGCTACTTACTTAACAAATCAATAATTTGACACAAAAATGATCCTCCAGAGTCTGAGATCAGAACTGCATTCATAGCAACGGTCTGTTATACATAGCAACGGTCTGCTATAAAGAAATAACAGACCGTAGAATGCTGTGATTGACCAATCAGAATCAAGTATTTCAACAAAGCCGTGTAATAATGCAGATAGATCGGCGTATAGTTTGCTCAATAAGTAACAAATTGCAGTACAGAAATGCCAAGAATATGTTTGAAGTCATTTAGAAACTGTGCCTCTGTTCCATATTTTGTCCACCAGAGAGCAGTCACAGGTTTATTTTGAAACTATAAAATGTCCTGCTATATGTTCGGCATATCTTGATCACAATTCTTTAATTGTCAGGTTTAAGTGAGCCTTACCGAAAATGTTTGTCATACATTTTATGTTTAAAAAAACAAACAAAAATGTTGTTACTGGATTTATTTTAACTTTCAAACCTCTGTCAGCATGTACATCACGTCTCCGCTCATCCACCCACATCTTTAGTGCACATTTCCGTGAGCCTTACCACGACTGCGTTTGTTATCAGTGATTTGACTAAATGTGTTTGCTGGTTCTCTGCTTCTCGATGATGATACAAAGCACGCTGAGCAAAATGTAGTTGGTCCTTCATTTGCATTAGCTGATGTCTACTGTCGTTTTCAAGACGGGGCTGAGAGAAGCGTGAAATGAACCATCAAGCACAGAGTGACACGCCCTGGACCCGGTGCATTAACACGTGTATCGTTTCTGTTCTTTTAAGGTCGAAGAAATGTACAAAAAAGCCCACGCCTCCATCAGAGCGAACCCCGCCCACGAAAAGAAACCCGCAAAAGACGTCAAGAAGAAGAGGTGGGTTCTTATTTCCACATCTTAAATGCTTATTTCCTTCTCTTAGCCAGTTATTAGTGATGCTGTAACACGTGACAAAATTGAAAGGTGAATTTTTTTTGGTTCTTGGAGCCAAATTGTGACGACGTAACCTTTAAAATACCCTCGTCACATCGATACCCTCTGAGAATAATCTGTATTTAAAGCAAGCTCCCCGTCTTAAAAGTATTGAATATACTGGGAAGCTCCCAGTGCTGAGCGGACAAACACTTCCCCTCTGGTGTACTGAATGTTAATGGAGCGGTCGTTGTGTTTCTTTCCGGGCAGGTGGAATCGCGCCAAGTTATCTCTGGCACAGAGGAAGGACCGCGTCGCCCAGAAAAAGGCCAGCTACTTACGAGCACAAGAACAAGAAGCAGACGAGGGTTAGGGCCTCCGCTGAAGACACACTACACACATCACAGACAAATAAATTTATTGCAAACTCAAACTTTTCTCTCTCCGTCAATACTTTTTCTCGAAAGAGATGCATGTACTTTTTTTTTTTTTTTTAGAGGAACAATATGGCCTTGTTCGCTTTTGATTGTTTAAATCACACCCAAGACTAATATTTACAGTGATAATCTTTAATCCACATGAATGACTCAAAGTATGATAAGGGCTCACAGTATGGTGTAGCAAAAAAACAGACCTGAACAGATTTGACAAGTTACAGTGAAGTGGTATGTAGTTTTAATTGTGCAAAATCATGCTGGTCTCTTCAATAAGTAAACATTTTTTTGTACATTTTTTAAAAGTCAAACAGCAGCATTGACCAGAAGCTTGACATGCTTTTACGGGTCATGTCTGATCTGAAATGCATTTTTAAAGTGGTTAAACAAGTTTGTCAACTCGATCACAGCAACTTCACAACGGCAACGTCTGGAAGGGATCATGGAAAATACTCTGTACAGCATTCAGATGTGACCACAGGAGTTGGTGAAGATCTTCACCTTCACCGGTGGTAGAAACATTCATAAATGACTTCAGCATGATCTCTATGGCACTGAGACAAAATCCAAAAAAATGTGATACAGCACATTACCACAAAGGCTCTTTTCATTGAGAAATACGACATTCACAAACCAAATTAAATACATTAATATTCCTCGTGTCATTTGATGCAGCATTGACGACACCAGCGTTACAGGTGGAGAATGTACAGCAGAGTGAAGTACACTGACACACAGGTGGAATACTGACTGACTAATACCATCACATTGTCCACTTTGAAGCTCATCAACTGCCTCCCTTCATTACGCAGATAAAGGAAAAGCTTCACTGCTCTGTAGCATAGATTCTCCAGATCTCTGGATCCTGTATAGAGGTTTTGCTTTTTTAAAATTTCTCCACTAAGTTATTCAAGTTTTTGGTAACACTTAAGTTTTCTTTGGAATTACTGCCAAATTACCCCAATATTTACCTCAAAATGTATCGAAAATTACTTTACTATGAACAATATTAATATTAACAATAGCTGGTAATTTATTTTATAAATTTCCAGGAAAAGAATACAAAGTTAATTGATATGCTTCATTTCCATTTTTCCTGCCGATAAATAGATAATAATTAGCAAATAACTTCTTTAAAATGTCTTAATAACTCCCTGAATCATCTCATTAGCTACCAGGTTACATTTGTGTAGACAATAAGTCATACAATGGTGAGATTTGTGCCTGATCAGAAGTGTCTTCTATTAGTTGTGGTTTTCCACCTATGATGAAGAGCAGCACACAGCCGTTTCTCAAGCCTATTTTAACCATTATATGCTATTTTAGCATATAATTATTAAATAATGTTTATAATAAATTAATTTTCGATACATTTTGAGGTAAATATTGGAGTAATTTGGCAGTAATTCCAAAGAAATTTCAAATAGTTACTTGCTAATTATCACCTAATTACCATGAAATGTGTGGACCTGTAAAATGAAGTGTTACTAAGTTTTTTCCTTTAATTTGTCACCAATCTATAAAATACTTGTTTAAAAGGTGAAGTCTGGTGATATTCAATATTTCATTTATTGTCAAGTATACCCCAGAAAAGACACAAACCATTCATTATGTTGTGCTACCTGTGTAGCCAAAGCCTGAAATAGATTATTTCTCACACTGTTGCTCTGTGTGACATGTTGTTTCTTCATTATGACAAACATGGGCACTGTAGTTAGTCGGTAACGCGTACACTAGAGCACCAAATGTGTATTAATCCACATCTGAAAATTAGGGCTGCAACTAACGATTGTTTTTATTGTTGATTAATCTAGTTTCTCGATTAATTGTTTGGTCTATAAAATGTCAGAAAATTATGAAAACTGTTGATCAGTGTTTTCCAAAGCCCAATATGACGTCCTCACATGTCTTGTTTTGTCCACAACTCAAAGATATTCAGTTTACTGTCAAAGAGGAGTAAAGAAACCAGAAAATATTCACATTTAAGAAGCTGGAATCAGAAAAGTTTGACTTTTTTCATAAAAAATTACTCAAACCGATTAATCGATTATCAAAATGGTTGGCGATTAATTTAATAGTTGACAACTAATCGATTAATCGTTGCAGCTCTACTTAGAGAAGTCCACACCATTTACTCCTGTTTGAGTAACTTTTGCTAAAAACTCAGCTGTTTTAGGAAATTATTTCACTTTAATAAAAAATGAAAGTATAATTTTGGGCTTGTGGCTGAGTCCAATAGACAGCGAAGTAAAAATCAAAGTACTGAGAAATAAACTAACGCACAGTTGGTTTTGGTCTTTTCACAGGGAACAAAACTAGGGATATCACCAGACTGATCCCTTGAAAGGTACACTCCCTGATTATGTCATGGTGTCCAATAGCAACCTTAACATAACAAAATCAAGGAGCCTATCTTAAAATAGTGCATTACACTAAAAACTGGAGTTTTGTACAACACTCACTCTGATTTTTTCAATCCTTGTTTACCTAAAATCATGTCAGCCTCGTACATATCTTCATGGTATTGAGGCAAAAACAGCAATTTGGTCTCTCAGCTCTCGAGACGAACAGTAAAATCTGTTTACGAGTCTGTTTTTTTTTCCAGCAGTGCCCCCGAAACATTCCACTGTGGTGACAATACAATATAATGTGGCTGCATGAACAGTTTCTACGTGTGACTGATGGCAACATGCAATCATTCAGTTTATTTATACTTCAAAGTACTCGGATGTGTTTTCCAGAATAGAGGAGGTAGAGTCTCCGTCAGTCTTCATAAGTGTTAAGAGTTGATAAAAACTACTTCATTAAATTTGCTATTCCTAAATCACAGCATCTTTAATACTCGGCTCCGTGTGAGGAACTGAAGGACTTCCTCTCCTCGTCACGAGTCCTTGGTGTGTGAGATCTGTCTCCACAGCAGAGCTTTCAGGTTGTTGAGAATGAGCGAGTGCTCCATGTTCATCTGTCCGGCGTTACCCTTGAGAGCCATGCAGGCGTACAGCTGCCTCTCCAGCTCCTCTCTCAGCCCCGACGGCACCCCGCGCAGGAGGTAGTCCTTCAGTGCACCGCACGCCTTCGCCAAGTTCGGCTGAACCGGCTCCTCCCTGCACCGTTTCTCCGTCACGTCGCACGACGTCTGGCAGTCCGCCCCGTACACGCAGTCGGCGTCCGTCTCGCACTTCAGCGCCCGCATGGAGCGTTTGAACTCGTCCTCAGGGACCACCGCTCGGGTGTTAGTCAGACGGAGCTCGTGGCGGTCGGTGTAACCGAAGTGCGCCGCCGCGAGGTCGCAGATCAGAAAGCTGCCGTAGGTGCCGTGGAAGATGTCCTCCACCAGCTCCAGGAGGCCCATGGAGATCTTCGCTTTGCGAGGCCACGAGGGGGTGAACCACTGGTCCATGGTGCGCTGCACGCCGCTGGGCACCCAGGACACCAGCGGCCAGGGTAGAGACAACCCATACAGGGGCCCGTAGGGGACTCGCTCCGTCATGTACAGATCCCCGCAGTAGCCGAGCAGGCGAGGAGTGTGTCCACGGTCCTGGAGCAGCAGGCCCAGCAGCACCTTGAAAAAACAAAACACCAAAGAACTCGAGTAATTTCATGTTTGCAGACACTTTTCCACGTTCAAAAACGACATATTTGTGCCACAGACACAACAGCACCGTTGCTAATTGCCCTATTAAGTGGCTTGATGTTTTACCTCATCCATCTGCAGGAGGGCCCACGTAGAGCGGGCTTCTGGCAGCGACACCCGTCCATCTTTGTTGCCATCGGCGACAGAGAGGATCTGGCTGACGAGGCTGGCGAGGTTCGCCTGCTCTCCAAGCTTGGACTGATGGACAAAGAGGGACAGAGACTTGAAGAGGGTCGTCCCAGGCTTTAGCCCGTCATGTCACAGACTCAAATATCTGGTTCTATATGAACCTCTCTGAATCGAGTCCTTTACCTTGAGGTGATTGAGGACCATCTCTCTGAACTTCTCCACTGACGTGCCTCTAGTGGGTTTGTCGAACACGGGGGCTTCTCTCCGTGGCTCCGGCTCCTCGCCCAGCTCGTAGTGCACCACCTCCCCCAACTTACAGCGGATGATCCCGTCGTGGTCTCCCCAGCTTCCTGTGTACACCTGGCGAACAGAAGGCCAGACGAACAGTAAACCTGCTGAACATTGCGTTGAGTAGTAGAGTCACAGCTTAAACGGAACAGTGTGTAACATTTCGGGGGATCTATTAGCAGAAATGGAAAATAATATTCATAACTATGTTTTCATTAGTGTATAATCACCTGCATCCAAGAATCATTGTGTTTTCGTTAGCATAGAGTGAGCCCTTCATATCTACATATGGAACAGGTCCTCTTCATGGAGTCCGTCATGTTTCTACAGTTGCCCAGAACTGACAAACCAAATACTGACCCTAGAGAGAGCCTTTCGTGTTTTTACGTTACCTGAAGGCCACCGTAGTTCTCCGACACGCTTGTGAAACTGAGTGCAAGACCGTGGTACTGCCAGTCGCCATCTGACTTCTCTTGGTCCTAAAGTAGAGTTATTATGGTGAGGATGGCCTCTGAGCGCAGCGAACGGCGTTACTACAATTTTGCACTCGCATTACCGCAATCTTGGAAAGGGAGGAGTGACCGAAGGAGTACTCAGTTGGTTGCAATCTGCAACCACACCACTAGATGCCGCTAAATCCTTCACACTGTACCTTTAACAGAAAGTAAAATGAGTTTCCTACCTGGTTATTTGGCAGCGTTGACAGACACCTGCTCATGTAGAGCGTATCTTTGTCGCACAGACTGCTGCAGGCAGAGCCATCGATGATTCCCTTCCTGTATTTATCACACTTGGAGAGAGAGAGAAGTGATTTAATGTTAAGCCTCTTAATTATATTCATTCATTACATTAGGTCCTGCGTGTGTGATAATCACAAGAAGTGTTTACAACACATTTTAGTTGCCACGCAGAAATTATTGCAAAATAGAAGTCCATTACAAAATACCATTCAAAACAACAGGGTCGAAACAAACAAAGCCATTACTCACGATGGCGTTCTTGCACTCGTGTCCTCTGCACAGCTCTGTGTAGGCGGAGTACTGCACATAGAGCACCCAGCTCCCCACCAGCACCGTCAGCCATGTGAGGAACAGGTACTTCACCCGCACAAAGGAGATCCGAGCCTGTGGAGGGCAATCACAAACAGAAACTCTAAGATCGATCCAGAGCCTGAAAACATACCTGGCTTACAGTCAACAACAGATCAGTCCAACAATAATATAGAAATAGGACATGTTTACTGTGAGAAAACATCATTTTCCATCCGTATCCAGACTGAGATGTACTGCCTGTATTAACCAGGCACAGTACGCCGATTCAAGTCAGACATTTTGCACTCCCTAATCAAACCTGATCACATAATAGGTTACCATGGTGACAGTGTGGTGGTGTCCCATAACAAGGCACTGGCTGGCTGATTAGTCGCCATGTGCAACAATAGCTCATTAAGCTGGAAAATGGTTTGGAGGTGCAGATTCAGTTGTTCCAGTGTCACATGGCATTCTGGTTATGGCTAGTAAAAAAAAAAAAAAAAATCAAATTACTGCCCGTGTCACAGGATGCAACATCACATGTCCCACATTGCCCCTCCTGACAGAGGTGCTGTTGTTCCTGTGACTCGGAGCTGCATTCAATGATTTATTTCAGTTTCTTTGCTACACTTTTTTAAACAAACTTTATACGCATTTACTCTCAATAAATGCCAAAAAATAAATTCCTATTAAAAGTAATCCCAGTCTAATATAAAATCTAAAATAATCAAATCTGTTTATTTATATTGGAATCGATGTTCCGTCGATTGACAAATCAAATAATCATTTTAGCAGTAAGTGACTACTAGTAAAAAAAAATGAAGAAAAGTACATCGTTAGAAGGAGCAGTGGATTTGCCAAGTCAGCCACAGTAGGAGACTTTTACTAAAACAAAATGGTAGTTTTCCCTCCAAGGACTGTAGCTGCACTTGGGAGGATAAAGTGATTTTGATTCTCACTCTGATCACATGGCAGGAACAGCTTATGTTGTGTATATTTTGGCAGCGTGCTGCTCCTCGCAACTCAGCTCCAGCACGGTTTCCAAATCCCAACAAAATATGCACCCAGTGAGGCCGGGACTAAGAAAAAAAAGCCTGTTTTTTTTGTATCTTTGCTGTGCTGTGATTACTGCTCTTGGTAAACAGTTCTGGCAGCCCGGACAGAAGATCAGGTTTTCTGTTTTGTGTCCATAAAAACTGCAGCACAAATTAAAAGTATCAGATCCACATACACAAACTAATTACGGTTATACATTTTTTTAAGATTAAGGATTTTTTTGAGGCTTTTTCATGAAATTTGTTAACACAAAACATGCAACACTTTCCCACATTGAGCTACAGACTTCAGAGAAAAGCACAGGGAGGATACAGGAAAAACCTGCCTCCCGTTCCCTTTGGTGCATTTCACCAAAGTGTCCATTTGGCAGCAGCTTCGTGTTTAGAGCTGTAGTCTCTGCTGAGCTGCCTGCTTTTTTAAACGCTCTGTGTCCTGAAGAGATGAACAAACCGATAGTGGGCCTCCGGGGAGGGAACGGGAGGTATCTCATGGGAGTACAAAACAACAACACACCACCATCAGATCTCACTCCTCTGGTATGCCTGTTGGTGCTAATACGGAGAAAATGTACGTCCATGAAATACACACACACACAGGACATTATGGTCATGTGTGCATGTTGTCTGTGTGACGGTGTGTCTCAGCGTGTCTGTGCAAACACATGATGAGGCCTCTGAGTTTAAGAGGTGAAACCTGAGCAACAAAGAGCTGCATCCTTCACTTCCTCCCTACACCGTCTCCTCTTCCTTGGAACCTAATATGTAGTGTTTGTCTTAGCTAAGATAACATTAGATACACTTAATTGATCCCACTCAGGGGATCGTAAAAAAAAACAGTTGAACTACTACTGTTACTACGCGTAACATAAAACTTGATATGGAGGTACTACTGTACATACAATGTACTGTAAACTAGGGCTGGGTGATATGGCCATAATCTTCTATCACGATACTGGTCATTTCGTATATACACTCACCGGCCACTTTATTAGGCACACCTGTTCAATTGCTTGTTAACACAAATAGCTAATCAGCCAATCACATGGCAGCAACTCAATGCATTTAGGCATCTAGACGTGGTGAAGACGACTTGCTGAAGTTCAAACCGAGCATCAGAATGGGGAAGAAAGGGGATTTAAGTGACTTTGAACGTGACATGGTTGTTGGTGCCAGACGGGCTGGTCTGAGTATTTCAAAAACTGCTGATCTACTGGGATTTTCACGCACAACCATCTCTAGGGTTTATAGAGAATGGTCCGAAAAAGAGAAAATATCCAGTGAGCGGCAGTTGTGTGGACGGAAATGCCTTGTTGATGTCAGAGGTCAGAGGAGAATGGGCAGAGTGGTTCGAGATGATAGAAAGGCAACAGTAACTCAAATAACCACTCGTTACAACCAAGGTATGCAGAA
>CAKALU010015914.1:0-50374 GCA_916700995.1 Hozukius guyotensis
TAACTTAAAGGGAAATTTGTCAAGTATTTAACATCTTACTTAAGTAAAAGTACAGAATTATCATTATTATTATTATGTACTTCTGCTTTATACTTTTACTAGGAAGGATTCAGTCCCTTCTCTGTCAGAGGGAAACTTTGTACATGTTACTCCACTACATTCATCTGACACCTTAGTTACTTTGCTGATTATGATTTTACACATGAAACATATCATCAACAAATAAAATATAATGCATCATTATAGATTAAATTATCCAGCAGTATATGAAGTAGTTGTAATGAGGTCCACCTTGAAGAGACTTTAAGTAAACGTAAGTACACTTTGTTGATGACTGGTGATACTTTTGATGATGAAAATTGTGAATGCAAATGACTTTTACTTTTAACTATTTTTATATACTCTCTAAAAGAGTGTGGAAGTAATGGTTTAACATAATTTAATGATCTGACGGTGAAAATACTGACTGATTAAAAAGCTGTCAACTCCTGTAGCATTAGATGACCACCAGATGGTAGTACAGAGACAGGAAGAGGTCTAAGACACGACTAACGAAGCACTCACTGTTCAATCCTTGGTGGTTCCGCACTGGAGGCTGCTGTCTGAACAGTTCAAAAGCACTAATGTTAAACCATGGAGGCATGTACTTGTGTTTGAACAAACAGCTCCAAATGTGTTAACCATGCTAAAATGTGTATGCATCCATTGTGCTGTAAAATACTTTGCCAAAACATTCACAAAATAGTACTGCCAGCAGATATGGGACCAAGTGAAGTCCCAAGTCATAAACTTTGTGTTTTGAGTCCTAAACTTCTCGGTGAAGTCCTAGTCTTCACCAAATGTTTTAATAACAGAGTAATAATATATTAATTTTACAAAAATAATAAATTATTTAAAAAAAAAACTTTTTTAGGGCTGACAAAGTTATCGTGATAATAACTAATTTCTTTAACGCATTAACAGAACTTGCTATTTTTATGTTGTAGCGGGCTCAATTTTTCAGCTAGAGTGAAGATACTGCCATCATATGAAACTAGAAAAACCTAATGAATTCATTGGAACCAACCATGTCATACTAGCTTGTCGGGAAGGATAGGGTCCCTTGACCTCTGACCTCCAGATATGTGAATGAAAATGGGTTCTATGGGTACCAACGAGTCTCCCCTTTACAGACATGCCCACTTTATGATAATCACATGCAGTTTGGGGCAAGTCATAGTCAAGTCAGCACACTGACACACTGACAGCTGTTGTTGCCCGTTGGGCTGCAGTTTGCCATGTTATGATTTGAGCATATTGTTTATGCTAAATGCAGAACCTGTGAGGGTTTCTGGACAATATTTGTCATTGTTTTATGTTGTTAATTGATTTCCAATAATAATTATAAACATACATTTGCATAAAGCAGCATATTTGTCCACTCCCATGTTGATAAGAGAATTAAATACTTGACAAGTCTCCCTTTAAGGTACATTTTGAACAGATCAAACATTTGTGATTAATTTAGCAAGTGTTAAAGTAATATATTTGTTATTTATACCCATTGAATGAATGTCAGAAAAATAGAACACGGCAATATTCTTCCTCTCCTGGTACAAATAACAGAGTGACGGTTAGCCACTAAGCAACTCTGCAAGTGATAATTGATACATAATTAATATGTGAAAATAATGTACAGGCCAGGAAATGTATTGTGAGCTATATAACATGTCTCAAAATATGACACTAGTTACCATTTCTGTGCTTTCATTTATCTGGTATGACAATTAAATACTGCATAAAATGTCTTCAAACTGCTTACAGAATTATAATTGCCCGCTTTTATTCTGAATGTCAGGTGTATTTTGGAAGCCTTATTGATCCGTTGGCTTGGTTTAGCAATTTGTACAGATATTGATGTCAATTTGTTTCTTTCTATCACATAACCAATAGTAATATTGCTATCTTCTGCCTGCTGCTAGAGGTTTGCTAATGTGAGCTAAAACAAGATGAACTAAAAAAAAAAAAAAGACCCATCAAATGATTTAAATCGACCAAAAAATTGCTAATCTGATAAAATAACAAAAAAAACTGCCCAGAATTGATTGTGTTAAATAAAAAAGAAAAGGAACACACAAATAAATAAATATAGCTTTTTTACAGTTACAAATTACAGTCTTAAGAGCGTTTGTTTTCACTACTTGCCTTGTTTTCTTTGCTTCTGTTTTCCAACAGTATGACGTATGTTATGTAGCCTATACATCCTGTACATGCACTTTGAAAACAAACCTGGAACACCGTCATAACAACCTTGAAAGCACTGTTTTGTGTCTGGAGTTGATGAATAATTAACAGAGAAACAGCCCTGAATCCTGACACTATACTGACCCTTCACCTGGTTGTACAATAACTTTAGAACACTAGTTTGGCCTCAAATAACTCCAGTTCAGATAACAAAAAAAAAACACTAAAGAGGGGGTGACACGGGATCATTCATAGAAAAAAGACCATTTAGTGTACATGCTCTCCTTAACCCTGCTCATTCTTTATGTTGACAGGCTGGCAGTATGTTGGCTGATCGAGGCCAGGCCATATGGATTAAGAGGACTGGTGATGTGAGAAGAACACTCTGTACTGGAGACTGCAGTGGGAACAGGCGTGGAGGGTGACGTGCTATTGACGTCAGAGCCGTCATTCCGCGTCACTCCTGTGTGATAAGCGCACTGAACGCTGATTGGCTTGTTTATGGAAAGGTTGACGCCCTCTTCTCGCCAGGTCCTGCCTCTTTGGTAGAAATTTCAGTGCGGGTCGAGCCACTAATGACAAGAGGGGGAATCATTGTAAGAAACCTTTTTAAACTTAGACTTGAATCCGTTTGGGAAGGATAACAAAACAGACAGGTACATTTCCAATGAAGTGTATTCATTTCTTGTTGTAGATAGTGAATTCTAACGTGTTTTTGTTGCCTCGGTAAAGTATTATGGACTAGCCCATCACTGGCTAACCCCTCAACAGCCGGCGTTCCGTGACACGCGAGATGAAATGATGTAACTTACTTTTGCCGGTACCGGCTTTCATTTACCTTCAACAGCACACCGACAAAAGGAGGTCGTGTAGGGGGAACATTCTCAAGCTTTTTGTTGAACAAATGGCTCGGTTTCTTTAGTGTAGGTGAACAGACAGCGGGCACACTGCCGGTAAGTTACAGTTGTTTCTCCGGTAGACTCGGTACAGTAGTAGGACAGTAGAGGATGAATCCAGCTCGTCGCTGCTCGGCCTTATTGAGGAGCCAGCTGTGTGCGTCCTCCCGGGGAGGCCTGACAGCCAGGAGACCGGGAGCAGCCCCAGCCCCGGCGGGGACACGGTACTGTCAGTCCGGGGTCGGAGGAGGAGGAGGGGGAGTCAAAGCGACCTCTCCGCCACTGAAGCCGACTGGAGCCTCCACCACCACTGGGGCAGCAGCAGGTACTGTAACTTCCACCTCAGTAGTTCATCCAGTAGTCACCAACAGTTAAAGGCCTCACGTTACTATGACTCCAGTTACTATGACTCCAGTAACTATGACTCCAGTTACTATGACCCCAGTTACTATGACCCCAGTTACTATGACTCCAGTAACTATGACTCCAGTTACTATTACTCCAGTAACTATGACTCCAGTTACTATGACTCCAGTAACTATGACTCCAGTTACTATGACCCCAGTTACTATGACTCCAGTAATTATGACTCCAGTTACCATGACTGCAGTTACTATGACTCCAGTAACTATGACTCCAGTAACTATGACTCCAGTTACTTACTATGACCCCAGTTACTATGACTCCAGTTACTATGACTCCAGTAACTATGACTCCAGTTACTTACTATGACTCCAGTTACTATGACTCCAGTTACTATGACTCCAGTTGGCTCTTTCTGCCCAACGCTGACTCATCAGTATCTGTCATCCTTCATGACTCATCAGTATCTGTCATCCTTCATGACTGAAACTGTGGTTGTTGAATTGATCTATATAAAATGTCACAAACCTACTCCTTTTTTTTATTATACCTTGTGGTAAAATTAGTATGAAATATTGAAACAAGTTGAGTTTTTAATCAACAAATCGTATTCTTTACTCTATATTAAGGCACTAATGATTCAAAATATTCTAAGTATAACTTTTCACCTCAGCTCCAAACTGTTTTAAAAGTCAGACAGTCAACACGTGTATTTCTGAGCATATGGCTGGTGATGTAATCATGCATCATTTCCTCTCAGGATTCCCCCCCACTCTGCCCCATATTTATGCACCTGTCTCATACAACTACCCAGTAGAGTATTGTAGAAACGAATCCACTCAAATGACCTTAAAAGGGCATTACAACAAAATGCTGCTGAGGCAGGCAGGAAGTTGTGCCAAACACATGACAGGACACATGGGAACACTTACAGTATGTTTCTGCACAGGACAGAATGTTCCTTAAAATTGATCTACTCGTGCATTGTGTGATGAACAACATGAATGAAGCTACATCTACTGCACAGCTTTTCTAAACCCCAAAGTTCCCAGTTTTTAGATATCTAAATTGCAATATAGAAGCATTTTCATGAAGTGACGCTTCCTTCGAAGCACCTGCCATCTGGCATCTCTGGGACAAAATAACACAACTAACTAACTGTGACTGTTTTTTCTAATGATCAAAATCAGTAGGGCTGTCCTTGACCAAAGAAATTCTTAGTCGACTAACACTCATACTGTCGCCTAATCGATTAGTTGATTTAATCGACAGATCTGTAAAACTGAGTTTCTCCACAAGGAATCACACAAAAGCACCACTTTAAATATTGTGTTTACCAGAGATGTGCTCTTAAGTTTCTTGGAAATAACTGATTCAGCATAAATAAAGCATAAAAAATGACTAATCAACTAAAGAAATGTTAGTCAATGAAGACCAAAACGACTAATTAGTTGACTAATTGACTTAGAGGGAGCAGCCCTAGAATCACCTTTTATTGGCCAAATATGTGTACACACAAGGAGTTTGACTCTGGTTCGTTGCTCTCAAAGGTACACAGCTCCAGTACAAACAAACAGCTAAAAAAAAAAAAAAAGACAAACAAAGCTGAACAAACATTGTTGAAAAAAAAAAAACATAGAACAACTATGTATAAAAGAAAAAAAATAAATAAAAGGAATAAAATGGAAATATATGGGTTATCTGCTCAGGCTGTATTTACCACTTCATGTGCAGATTTAAACAAACCTTTATCATAAGCAGACATAATTGTAAACCCTTCTAATAGAAATTTAAAAATCAACAATTTAGTTGAGTTGAACTTTAATTAAATGAGTCATCTAGACTGTCTAAGCTGAATTCCTATTTATTGGGACGCTGGCAAATGATCTGTATGTGTTGTAAGAGAGCCACTGAAAGCAGTGCATGGTTACAGTACAACTTGGTTAAATGGGCATACTTTTAACCAATGCTATAAGGCCTAGTGTTGCTTTTTTCCTCCCAAATAGTCTGAGTCCTCAGTCTGATCTTGACCACACAGCCGATGGGTACGTGGTTTTTTTACATCGCGTAACAGAAGCGCATATTTAACAGAGAGTGTCCGATGTTATTAGGGTATAAGTAAATAAAAATACAACAAATCTATCTTCTTATCTTGTTGGTTTCTTATTCTGTCAATATTAAGACACATCAAGGTTGATATTATTCATCATTATAATAAAATGGGCATTACAACAAAATCCCTCTGAGGCAGGCAGGAAATTATGCCAAACACATGACGGGACACATGGGAACACTTACAGTATGTTTCTCCACTGGACAGAATGTTCCTTAAAATAATTATTATAATTATGAAAATTATATAAGATGCATTTCTAGGGGGTTCAATGAACCAACGCAAAATGCGCCTATGGGTAGGGTGTTTGGAGGTCTGGAGCTGGGAACCCAGGGTCTAGACTATAGGCTAGAATAAATATAATTAATGAAACAGTATTTACAAGTTCTGAATCTGCTCTACAAAATATGATTTTACAGGACAAACGTTGCCAGAATAATTACATGTTCAGATGAAGGCTGTAATATGTGTAATTAAAAAAAATGATTTAACTACAGCAAGTTTTGTTTTGTAGGGCTGCAAGGTGGTGCAGTGGTTAGCACTTTCACCTGTCTTCATGGGCAAATAAAGTTTTGATCACTTGCCAACATGTCACAGAAGTGTAGCTGTTGAAACTCTTCTTTATTCTGAGCAGGACTTGTTTTGTCCATGTTGGCTAATAATTAGCTTGTGTTAGTTAGGTACACACTTTGAGTGGCTGTATTTGGAGATTCTCACATACTAAATAAATCAGAACATCTAATGAAATCTGCCACGTTTCCTCTTTGACTTGTCAACCACTCAGTGTGTTCGCTTGAGTTTCTATTGGTGGCGCTCTTTTCTTCAGCCACGGTGCCTAACACTACTACTGCTTCGTAACCTCTTCTATTTATTCACTCTGTGAACCTGTGACACAGGATGTTCTTGACGTGGCTCTTAAGCAGCTACCTCTGTCTGCTAATCTGTTCAAGCAGCCTCTGTAAACTATGACACTGCACTTCTCATCTCACTGCATTTGAACCAGCGACCCTTTTAAGTCAAGTCCCTACGGACCTGAGCTAATGCCGCGTTGAGTTTTGAAAAGTGTAACCCCCGCACTTACGTGTGGCGTGCAAATGCCTTGACTCACTGTGATTTGAACAAGCTGCAGGGTTGAGGTAGTCTCGCTCTCTCTCTTTCTCTCTATATTCTAGGTTACTCTCTCATCCACATGCACTCTCAGGTACCAAAATGTGGCACCGATTGATTTAACATGAGTCGGTACTCTGTAGTGCAGTCGGTACTTTTTTAAAAGCAGGCTAAATATCTGGAGGGGAGCTACAGCCAATGAGAGCGCAAGACACGAGTTAACGGGAAACCTGAGGGAGGGGTCGCCTGTCGTGTGCCATGTGTTGCATCTGCAACACGTACAAAAATGGTTGTTGCACCTACTGTAGAGGAAAACCGATAAATGGTAAAGATGTGCAGAAACGGGCTATTTTATGAACACGTGCCAACGACAACAACAACAAGCATCACTACGTGCATGGTGTTACGTCATTTACCGTGTCACTTCTCATGTGTTTTCGTGACAAAACGTAGTTTGGAGACCAGACAGAGTCAACATTCCTGACAAGACAGCAAGTCATGTAGTGTTAACGGTACAGCGATGTGACGACTTTGAAAGTCGTGTAGTGTGAACTTGGCTTTATCTGCTAACTGCTCCACTATGTTCACCAGCTAGTCTCTAACTGTGTCTGCTGTTTGCTGTTGAGCAGGTAGTGTCCAGTGGGTTTTTAGGGCTGGCTGAAAACAGCTGCCGAAACCCAACCATAGTTATGTCAGTGTTTTATTGTCTCTTACATTTTACAAGCAGTATTTACTGTAAAACTGACACAAGGTGTTATATGACTGTCTAAAGGAAGCCTGATATTAATGAAATCTTCAAAAACTTTCTAAACATGTGCCAGTCAGGGACCAGCATTTGGGTCAAAGTCTTTAACCAGGCTGATGGGTTGCCTATTTTAGGTATTGTCACAAGGACACAGGTCAGGTGTCTCCTTTCATGTACGTACAAACACACACTCACGAATATCCCACATGGCCTGGGTCAACAGCAAAACTGTGCCTTAAATTAGCCACTATGATAATTCCTGTGTTTCTCTGGAGGGTTAAAACTCATAATCTTACTCCATGCAGATCTTTACTGGCCTCCATTTCTAATGGGATTTGTCAGGCCGAGTTACATAACCATCAAGACATGTGTCAAGAGAGTGCACGCTATGGCTACATCAATCAGTCAGCACGATATTATCTTCCATTCAAAAGGGAAGTCTTGGCAGTGTCGACACAACAGCACTAAAACATAAAACTGAAGTCACCGTAGGTCTGTTTGTCCAGCTATACAGTTATAGTGGCAATTCATGGCAGGTACATTTGCTACATGCAGATATTAACACACTTGCTAAGTCAGATGTGGAGCACAATAGTTAATCTTTATAAGTGGTCAACAAGATTTTAGTAATGATTATCATATTAGGTTTCAACTCAAACAATGGTTGACAGTCATTTAAAACCTATAAGTGTCAGTCTGTGTCCAGCTTCCAGTGGAATTCAGCAGTTCCACAGACAACTCATGTCTGATTAATGTCCCGTATATACAGGACAACCCTTCATTCTTTTTCACCCTGTACCACTTAATCTAATATGTCACTCTGGTAATTTAGTTAATTGCCATGCGTTTGCCACCGCAGAGGAGACGACGACCTGGAATTTGATCTGTGTGTGTGCGTAACCAGCACCACTCAGCACAGTCGTGCTTACTATCCAACAGCAGCTTCACTCAGTCCTGGAACTGGACTTCTGCCACCATGTGCTCTTTCCTTTGGCATGGAGAAAGAACAACAGTCTAAGTGCAAAATGAGGGCGATAATGGTGCTGCTCTGATTTGTAGGAACTTTTACACCTCAACACCCGGAATGCTGCCATTATTAAAGGGGAACTACGCCCGTTTTCAAAATTCATACATGTTATTCATATGGCCTAAGACAGTCCAAAAATTTAAAAAAAGATGAGTAAACATGAAAACAGCTCTCGCCCAAATCCAAAAACTTGAGTGCTAAAACTCAAATTTGAGACACATATTCCGAATGCGCTGTATACATGTCCAAAGAATGCTCCTAAAACGAGCATAATATCAGCATATCCCACATGTCTTAATCGGAAAATGCTCCATTTGGAATAAGGCCTAATTCTGAATGTCCAAGTGGAATATGCTGTTTACATGACCTGTATCAAATTTGGAATAAGAGTGGAATATTAGTGTGCATGTAAACGTAGTCAGCGTGGCTTATTGATGTGTTTTTAACAACAATGGAGCTCTATGGCTCAGAGTAAGAAGACATATCAGGCTTTGACAGACACAATACTTGTTAGTAGATACGTCATTTATTGTTGTTTACAGTAAGAACAATATAGACTCTTTAAAGGTACTATGTGTAACCTTCAGAAGATCCTTGTTATTAAGGACACCTGTGGCCGTTAAGTGAACTGCAGTCAGCATCCTGACATCTCTCCACGTCGTCCATTAATTCCTGATAATGGACAGCTCGTCGGGCATTATCCCTTACATAATGTTCTGTAACGTTCCTATATTTTATTTGGACCATTGGCTCCATGATACTAACTAGCTTCCAGCTAGCAAATGACTTAATCAGCTACTGTTATGAAGCAACCAAGCAGATCCATGCTGCATAGCTACTGTAAGTTACAGCAAGCTGGCCAACCATAGCTTTACATAGAAATCAGTCCACAGGCTGTTATAGGCAACTGAGAAAGTCGGGGAAGGTCTCCGTTTTTAAGTTACGTTACAATCCGTACACACATTGGCAATATAAAGCGATTAAAACACGTAAATTGTTACATATAGTACCTTTAAGTGTGCTGGATGTTGGCATTGAGGCAGGGCCTTCTTTCTTGGTGGCGTATGAGTGCCGTCTTAGGACATATGTTGAATGTAGAATGAACACAGTGACAATTCATTGTTGACTGACATTCCAGTTTAGTGCATTTCCTCCCTGGACTGCCTACGCTGCAGAGCTCTCATTCTGTTACTTGAGGGAGAGGCAGAGCATTCTTGAATGGGCCAGTTAATGACTGAGCCAGTTGATGATCCGGCTGCCACAGCAGCAGTCACTGGGGCTGTCTCATGAGAGTCACACTGTCCGTCCATACCCACATCCAGCAGACTGCCTGCTCCCACTCAGTCCAGGTCTGCAGGTTGAAGAGCAAGGGATGACTGAGAGGACGACAGGCAGGGAGAAAGGAAGAGCGTTGAGTGGATAACCAGCAGACAGACTGAAAACTCTGTATGTGTGTGTGTTTTCTTCATCCATTTTGTTCCATGTAAGTATCTGCTGGTGTTGTGTTTTAATGTGTGGCCAAACTGTTAAATCAAATCTGGTCCAGTCGGCGTCACTCCCCTATGATGGTACAAATAGGATGAAATCTGATTGATGACACTGTTGTTGTAGAATTGATCAGCATCCAGACTGGTGGAATCTACATAACTATGTATGAATGATGAGTTGAAGGAGGAGGACATCATTAAGTCAGATGAATCCCATTGTTGTTTGCAACAGTGGACAGTAGCCTGACATATAACAGAGAAACAGTGAGGCCACAGTTAGTGGTGTTGTTTTGTGTTGTATTGAGAGGTTTTTAGCCAGTAGAGCGGTGTAGCTCTGGGGATGACAGAGTCAGGCGATCAGTTGGTAGGTTGAAGGTTGACAGTTTTGCTTTTGACTGAAATATCTTAACTCATTTTCAATGAAATGCCATGAATTTTTGTGCAGCTTCCCTGATCCCAAGGGATGAATTGTTATAACTTTGGTGACCGGATGATTTTTTTATGAAGCACTAGGGGTGGAACGGTACACAAAATTTACGGTTTGGGATGTTACTAAATGTTTGAAGTGTACACACAGATATACCAGACTTTAGTTGAACAATGTCGGCATAAAGTTAAAGGGAAAGGGAATGGGAACGGGCTGCGTGAGTGGAGGCGTATTCAGTTGGTTGCAATCTGCAACCTCACCACCAGATGCCACTAAATCCTACACACTGGTCCTTTAAGCACACTGACCCAAAATCAGATTAGTGAATTAACCGGGTTAAGAAATGTCTCGAACAATGTAGATGTGCCACTGACAAAGAGAACAACCCACACTCTGTCTCTCTCTCTTCCCTCCTACATACTCAGTAATCCAGAGAACACATGGCTTTTGTGTGTGTGTGCCATCCCAACCGGTTAGACAACATGTCCATTCTTATCAAAACCCCACCTACTTATTCAGTTAGGTAGGCAACATCCTTATCCACGTCATACTGTACACCCACTGTCACACACCAAATTCACACCTATTCTGAGCATCCTCTCTCCTTTTCATCTTCCTTTTTCCTTCTGAAGATGCTTCCTGTTCTTCACAGTCAGCGTCTCTCATAACTATCTCTCTCTCTCTCTCTCTCTCTCTCTCTCTCTCACACACCGGCTTATTGTGTCTCCGTGCTCTCTAGAGGTCATTCTGTCACCGCCGAGCGAGAGGGAGGGAGGGAGGGAGGGAGAGTTAGGAACTGATGATTCAGAGAGAGGGAGACAGACGTACTGGAGGACGAGACAGATAAAGGATGAGTCACAGTCTGGACAGAGAGCGGGGATCCAGCTATGTAGTGGAAGAGGATTAAAGGGCAGGAGTGAATGACAGGTGGATTGTCCTGCATGGTCCTCAGGTGTAGGAACAAGAGGGAGGAAAGCTATCGACCAGACATGGAGGCCATAGGTAAGACATTTATACTAAACACTGTTACTTAGAATGACTGGAGCGGTAGAAATGAGACAAGCAGGCAGCAGTGAGGAGGTGAAAGGTGAGGGCCTTACTGTCCAAGATGGTTCTACTCTTAACAGTGTTGTCAGAGTAACTGCTGTGAAGGGAAACGGAGTAAAGCAAATGAAGATATCCAGCATTAGGTTAGGGGGATAGGACCTGATACAGTGAGACCATACACATTTGTCGAGCATCAAAGCTTTTGCCTTACTGTTTAGCTTAAATTTCTCTGGGTGTATAAGGCTGCTGTATCGATTCTCAAAAACACTATTGATTTTAATGAATAGTTTGCATGCAAAGATTGACTCTGTCAATACTTTATTTAATTTGCAAAGAGATGCGCCCTCTCAGTGTCGGTGCCCTCTCAAAGTCAGTGGTGGAAGAAGCACTCAGATCCTTTACTCAAGAAAAAATAACGATACCACACTGTAAAAAATACTGATTACTGGTTCCTGATTTGAAATCTCAACCTTTCTAATTTTAGACTATTTTATTACAGCAAAGCTTGCATACAGTTGGTTGCTTTTGTTTAATGAACAAAAAAGGTTCTGTTTTGTAGAAAATTCTTTATAATCCTAACAACGGTAAGGTATTTAAAAACACATGGTTTGGTGTCAGTGCCAACATTCAGGTATCATATTGGCTCCTATATCTGAAAAATGAGGATGTCTGTCTGATACCCAGTCTTATCTGCATGTACTGCATTTATACAGACAGGCTGTGTTTGCACTGTCTTGGTTTTCGAATTGGCCTTAAATTCAATTACCGGTCATGTGAAAGAGTTTTAAATTGGGATTTCTGAAAGCTTTTAGGTTGAGGGGTTTTCCAAGGTTGTGCTCGTGGAAAACAGTTAGCTCAGTTTGTTTCATTCCCACAAAGGAGTTTAATGGAATTCATTCAGGGGAGAGATTGTTGTGGAGTATTTCTTAGTCTTAAACTTGTTTTTCCATTTGTCTCTGTAGCTATCCTATAATATTACTACACTACGTGTACAGACACAGACAACCTGTCCAATTGCAGTAGACCAACACCATAGACATCACATTAGACCAAACCATGTTTTTCACTGGTTAAGTCTGACATACTGATGTTTAAGGTTAGAAACTTTAAGTTAACTTTAAGCGTTAATGCAATTTAAACGGGCACTTTTGGCACTTGCGCCTAATTTTTCAGCCCTAATAATAATAATAATCTGAAGCTCATCTCTGTCACAAATACTCTAAACAGACTAAATGTCTCACCACAAAAGGCACCGCCAACAGAAAAGAATCAAAGCAGGGTCTCCAGAAACTCTAGAGTCATATGGGAACCACCAGGCGAAAAATGTTTTTATACCCATGATTCATACTCATACCTTTAATTCATTGCATTTAGGCACTCAGGGGTTTTGCTGATGCTACCTTTCTTGGTCTGGTATGACCAGTAGCTTATGGTGGCTAATGTTACCAAACCGACACAAAGCACCTTTAATGACCACACATTATTTCTCCCTTGTCTCCTCTCCATCAGTTTGTCCAATGGGTGGCAGCAGCAGCAGCAGGTTGTTTGGTACGTTGGCCCAGCCACTGAAGAGCGCCCCCTTGGCCCAACCAGACCTGTACCCAGAGGATAACCATGACCAGGACCTGGTCCAGACCAACCCGGACCAGCTGCTCAGAGAGTGCGAGGAGGCCCTGCAGAGGCGTCCGGCCCGGCCACATCGGGATCTGGTCTGTCCCAGCGGCACGGCGCCCTGTCGCCACAACCACAACCCATCGATACGGATCATGCAGTGGAATATACTCGCACAAGGTAGAGATCTGTGGATAAATGATGAATTTTGAGGAATCCAGTGACATATAGAAATGTAAAAGTTGTATTCAAATTCAAGGGTTGTTTTATTTATTTATTTTTTAACTTTTTCTGAGTTTCATATTTGTGGTTTTGAGTGAAATATCTTGACAGCTAATGGATGGATTGCCTTCAAATTTGGTTGAGAAGTTCATGCTCCCCTCAGGATGAATTGTAATCACTTTGGTGATCCTCTGACTTTTCATCTAATGCCGTCATCTGGTCAAAATTTCCATCTCCAGTACTTTGGTTTATGACCAAATACCTGCAGAACTAAGGACATCCCCCATCAGCCTCAGCTGCAGTTCACGTTTAGTGCTAATTATGCTAACACGCTAAACTAAGATGTATTACCATTTAGCTGAAAACACCCCTGTGCTGAAGTAGAGCCTCACATAATTTGACATAAAAACTAACCTCTCTCTCTCTTTCTTTCCAGCTCTTGGTGAGGGGAAGGATGGGTTCATCCGCTGTCCACTGGACGCTCTCAACTGGCAGGAAAGGAAGTACCTGATCCTGGAGGAGATCCTCACCTACCGCCCAGACATCCTGTGCCTACAGGAAGTGGACCACTACTTTGACACTTTCCAGCCAATCATGGCCAGCCTCGGTTACCATGGCACCTTCCTGGCCAAACCCTGGTCTCCCTGTCTGGACGTAGAGAAGAATAACGGCCCCGACGGCTGCGCTCTGTTCTACCGCCGCTCGCGCTTCTCTCTCCAGGCCACGGCTCACCTGCGGCTGTCGGCCATGATGCTGCCCACCAACCAGGTAGCCATTGTCCAGACTCTGCACTGCCAGATAACGGACCGGCGGCTGTGCGTGGCCGTCACCCATCTGAAAGCTCGTAGCGGCTGGGAGAGGCTGCGGAGCGCGCAGGGTGCCGACTTGCTGCAAAGTTTACGCAGCATAACGTCCCACGCTGGCAGCCAGAACGAGGCGGCGCCAGGCCAGGCTGTCCCTTTGGTGGTGTGCGGGGACTTTAACGCAGAGCCCTCAGAGGACGTTTACCGGCGCTTCAGCTCCTCCGCTCTCGGCCTGAACTCCGCGTACAAGCTGTTGAGCTCCGACGGACAGACGGAACCGGCCTATACCACGTGGAAGATCCGCCCCTCTGGAGAGAGCTGCAGCACTCTGGACTACATCTGGTATACCCATGATGCTTTGAGCGTGGAGCGCCTGTTGGACATTCCCACGGAGGAGCAGATCGGCCCAGACCGCCTCCCCTCCTACCACTACCCCTCTGACCATCTATCACTGCTCTGTGACGTGAGCTTCAGGGAGGAGCCCCATAGGTTGATGTAGGCAGCCCTGGACCAATAGGAGCACTGCTAGAAGTGGACTGCTCGACCTTTACTGTAGATCAGAGTGAGGACCGTTAACGTGACATCAGAGTGTGAATAATTTGCAATCATGGGACACAAACCACTTTCTGTAATGTAGCTATTATTATTTTAAAGGTAGTCATAATGGGGGACATTAGAAGATCATCACTTCTGATGTTCTTCTAGTTTTTGCAGTAACTTGGTATTTGATCCATCGACTGTAGAGGTGGGTGAGCCTGTCAGTCCCCAGGTTCTTTGAGCTTTTTAAACTAAACTCTGTTTTTTTTTTTTAACTGAACTTCAGCTGATATGGCAGCTAAAGGGGTTCATCTGCTGAACTTTGAAAACTGTAAACCAACTGCAGTTAAGAACATTCTTATTTCATTAATTTATTACATTATTCTTTATACTTTTTTTTCAGTTGGTTATACCATAATCAACCGTTTTTCCTTTAGTGTTTTCAAATTTTGCAACCATTCTCGATGGTTCCTGAGTTTGACTTTGGTAATCATGACAATGTTGTTGCTGTGACTACACTGAACATGACGAGAAATGTTAATATGTAGAAATAAAGTCACTATTTTTACTCTTACTCGTATTGATTTCCTGGCTGGTTCAGTTTACTGATGAAGAATAATGTTGTTAATGTATTTTGGTTACAGCACTCACACACACACAGGCCTCGATTCACACTGGTTTTATAGCAGCCACTTAATTAACTGTTTGGTATGTAGGATTCATCAACTGAAGATGGATTTTTAATAATAATAACAGTAATAGATTTAATTTGTACAGCAAAACATGGTAACACTTCATCATTAATAAATGGTGCACTGATAGTTGATAAAACTTTAGTTAATAGTTATTTTACTGTTAACAATGAATTGATAATTAATGTTTACAAATTATTAGGAATGCTATAACTTGTTATTTTATCATTAGTTTGTGTAATATGAAATAATTCGCTTATAAATTATATATTGTATCATAGCCGATAAGAGATGATAACAATTACATTCTGATTACATTAAACTATTTATTGACAGTTTATTTTTGCACACGATAACATTTTATATACACTATATTAAGTATTTAATAATTACCAAATGATTTGTAAACCTTTGAGAAATCATTTGTAAAACATATAAAACATTACATAGATAGATGGACCGGAAATCAATTAACCATTGACAAATATTAACCATCTATCTAAATAATGTTTATAGATGTTTACAAATCATTTATTAACCATTAACAAATTGTTACAAATATCTGGTCCATCTATCTATGTAATGTTTCTAGATGTTTTATTAACAATTTCTTAAAGGTTAATTAACAAATACTTAAAGTATATAAAATGTTATAATGTGTGCAACAGTAAACTGTTAAAATAACAAATTATAGCATTACTAATAATTAGTCCACATTATTCATTTCATCATTAATTGCTGCGGAGCAGCGAGGCGGAGCAGCGAGGCGGAGCAGCGAGGCGGAGCAGCGAGGCGGAGCAGCGAGGCGACTGCAGGTCGAAGATGGCAGTGAAGCTGGATCTGGGTCTGTCTGCGTTGGGTTGGTCACTGTTGGAGGTGATTTTGTCAGATTTTGCCGGAATCCAACCTGGTGGCACCGATGACAAGCATTAACAACAACTATATAGACATAGCCATTATTCTCACTGATGGCCTGGTTTACTTATGTAGGTAATATACAGGCATCAGTATTAAATTGAGACCGTTTCATAACCAGTTAAATAAATCCTTATGGTAACTGTAAAATAATAAATTAATAGAATTGATTATTAGACATACACATCAAGGAATTAATTGAGCAAAAGCACATTTTAAAAAGTGCGTTTTTTGAGAGTGAAGTGAAGAGAGGACCCGCTCCCTATGTACTGTAGATATAAACGGCTCATTCTAAGGTAACAGAAACACGACTCTTTTAGGTCATTATACACTAAAGAAAACATACTTAATATTATATTCTATTTCTGCCAATAGATCCCCCTAATTGTTACACAACGGTCCTTTAATTTGCTCATGATTCATTCATTTACAGTGTCGTGTTGTCAAAGCGGTGAAGATCTCTGTGTTTCCTCCATTTGCACGAAGCTCAAAGTCACTGTATGCAATACATTCAGTGCACTTTGGTTCTTTCCACATATAAAACAAGTGTTGTTGGTGGACTCTTTACTTTTTCAGCATTCTGTGCCATTTAAATATTTGAGAGAGCCATTCAGAATGTTGCACTTCGAGATTGAAAGTTGTTCCAAAGTATTTCACAATCTGTCAAATGACTAACCAGTTTCTCTATTCAGTTTCGGCATTTACAAACCTGAAAAATATGAGGAAAGAAATTGGCAGTAATAACAGCTGACCAACGCTTGATACAGGAGGTCTGCTGGTGTACTAAGCCCACGGTCATTAACAGCAGCACAGCGCCTCTCTGTGGCCTGACCTGCACCACTTCATTTGGATTCATGCAACTTCAGCATTTCTTTAAAAAGGCACTAAACCGTGCCACTAAATAATTATCTGGCATTTCATTTTTCAGATGGCTGAATAAGACAACTTCACTCAGTTTCAATTCACATTTCTTGTTTTTTTTTTTTATAATACATATTTCAGTAAAATCTACTTCAATACACTGATAGTACAAGAAAAAAATAGTATATTATACTTCAGATGTGGAGCACACCATTTAGTTCTTTTAATCTCGACAGACATCCTTTCACTCCCTTTTTATGAACAGTAAAAAACAGTGCTCTGCAGACAAACCATGAGACTGAAACAGAAGACATGAATTCTAAACGACGTCTGTACTGATGCATACCCGCTGAGTATCAAAAAATGCTTTTTACATTTCTGTTTACAACAAAGTCTTGTCAGGCTTTTTTTATATTACGTTTGATTACAAAAAGGAGTTGTTTCATTTACAATCTAAGGCTGCCTCATGTCTCCCGAGCTCCGAAGGATCTGCATCGTGTGCGTCTGTGTTTGTACAACAGTCCCTTTAATCCTTTGTGGGGCTTCAGCAGCTCCATAGTAAGAGCAGGCGTCTCCCTGGAGACCAATGTTAGAGAGCAACTCTGAGCGGGGTGGGGTTGGGGGGGTGATGGGATGTGTCCTGCACTTCCTCAGCAGTGTCCAGTCACTTCCTGTACCCCCCCCACCCCCCGGGGGGCCCCGGAGCACTCAAGATGAGGTGGTTTCTGCCGATGCTGCTGGTGGGCTGGAGGGTGCAGCTTCTGCTGCCGCCTCTGATTGTGCTGCTTCGGGCTGACTGCTGGGGGGCTTCGGGGGCTGGGTGGGGGTTTTGGATGGAGCCGGGCGAGGCTGGCTGACCTGGATAGAGAACTGCGGCAGCGCCTGTGCCACCGCCGCCGGTTTAGCCAGGATGAGGTGCGGCCGGCCTCCCGTTAGCTGGACCGTCTGGACGCCGGTGGCGGTTTTAGCGGCGCCGTGGTGCGCTAACTGTGTAGCAATGTGTTTAGCCTGGAAGAGCTGCGTGATCTGGCCTGACGGGTTGGCCTGCATGAGCGAGGCCAGCTGGTTGGCCGGGATGGTGATGATGGTGATCTTCTCTCCGGCTTTGGAGCCGGCGGCCAGCATGGTGGGCAGGGTCTGAATGACCAGTTTGGGGGGAGCGCCGGCGGAGGCGTTGGCTACCGTTACCGGGACCCCTGTGGTGGTGGTGAGGATGGAGGAGGAGTTTAACGTCATCTGACCTAGTGAGTTGGTCATGACCAGTGGCATGGCTCGGATGGGCCTGCAGGAGAAAGAGAAGGGAGGAATATTGATTATTGGTCTTTATACATGGATAACTGAGATAGCTTGATTTTAGGGCTGCACGATTAATCGAATAATAATCACGATCACAATTTTGGCTTCCCACAATTAAATGAACATGATCGCCTGCGATATTGACGTTTACAGTGTGCGTTCTGCTCATAGAAAACTCTGCAGCATATCAAATCAAGAGCTTCCTAAATTAACAGACAGCCACCAGCCGGTGATCCAGATGTTTTGTCACTTTTGGGTAGAGATATTTTCTATATAAGTATAAAATTGTTTATCCAGCTCTTGTTGTTGCTAATTTTTGCACCAGATTGGAGCATTAACTTTTAAATGTAGCTTACAAACATGTAGGATGAATATTCCTGCATTTTTTCATATTGCGATTTATATATAGCAGAAAAAAATATTGCAATGGCAGCCCTAATTTGTACATTAGCAGGATTGTAAGCACAGCGTGGAAGTGAAAACTCTGCTATTATTATTGGAAATCAATTAACAACACAAAAAATCAATGATAAATCAAAATAATCATGATTATCATTTTGGGCATAATGGTGCAGCCTTATTTGATTCGGTTGTTGCCAGCCCCTTTCACACACGGAATATGTAACATTTAGTGCTGTCAATCGAAAATTTAAAAAAAATGTATCTGTTCAAAATGTACCTTAAAGGGAGATTTGTCAAGTATTTAATATTCTTATCAATATGGGAGTGGGCACATATGCTGCTTTATGCAAATGTATGTATATATTTATTATTGGAAATCAATTAACAACACAAAACAATGAAATGTATTGTCCATAAACCCTCACAGGTACTACATTTAGTATCAATCCTGACAAAACAGTGTATAGAGACCTGCTGGCACTGTTGCTGGGGATGACAGTGACGTAGGTCGTCTGAGGCTGGGTGGTGGTGGGGGAGTTGGTGCCCAGGCTGGCGGGGCCGTGCTGGTGAGCCGGGTGCTGGCCAGACACCACCCCCTCGCTGTCCTCCACCTCCTCTCCGTCCTCCTCGTCGTCGATCACCCGGATGTTCTTGGGCATTTCTTTGAACTGGTAGGCCAGCCGCTGTCCCTCCACTTTGGCCAGGATGCCACGCTGGTAGTAATACCTACACACGCACACACACAGGCAACATCAAAGCTGTGTTGTCATATATGACAGAGACAGACTCTGTTCAGGACTATCAAGGATTAGGTGCGGAGAGGCTGACAGGCTGACCTCAGGGCTCGGCCCATGGTCTCGTAGTTCATGTCGGGCTTGTTCTTGTGTTTCCCCCACAGCTTGGACACGGCCTTGGAGTCAACCAGCTTGAAGATGCCCTTCTCCCTCTGCATCCACTTGATGTACCTGGGACAGGTGTTTTTATCCTGCAGCAGCTCTAGCAGGAACTCCCACAGGTAGGTGGTGTTGCCTTGAGGACACAAAGCACAACATCATGACATCCTCTGCATACTGTAGTTACCCTTGACGGGATCGATACATCCGAGATCTCCACAGCACCTCACAGTCCGATAATGGAACGTTTCATAAACCCCCACAAAATACAAGACTGTTGTATCTGATTTTCACTGACACCAAAGCAATACTGAACACAAGACAAAAGCATCAAGGGGATAAAGATCTGTTTTTTTTAATAGAAATCTAAATGTGTGGCCCTAAATCCTCTTTACCAAGTATAGCCCAAGTGATTAAATAAGGAGGATTTTTTTTTTAAACTTTCTCTGGTACTCATATATTACTGTAATTTGTATTCCACTTTACAGTGCAGGGTCATGTACAGTCAACATCTGGCATGTTGTGTACTTGTGCACCACTTTGACCGACCTTTGCCCTCCCTCGGTCTCTTCTTGATCCCCAGGTCAAAGGAGCCGTTCGAAGCGAGCTGGGTTGTCTTGGGCTTGCGTCCACCTGCACTCAACACACACAGACATACACGTGAAGATGTGGTCAATGAGAGCCGTAACACACCATGTCATCACTTAATTTTCAAACATGCTTGATACCTATACCACCCCACTTCACTGACTGTCTAGTATAGCCCAACCTGAGCAGGTAATGACTGATTTTAGAGGAACAAAAGAACCTCTGTAGCCTCCAGCACACATCTTTTACATTAAAGCCCCCCTCCAGCCAGTGTTACTTCCTATTTCTTAGTTAACGCTGTTTCTAAAACAGAGAATGGGGATGTGGTTAATAGTCAGACATAATTCATTACCACGGCAACCAGATTGCATCGTTTTTTCAACCCAGCTTAGATGAATTTACTGTTTATCAGACCACAAATGAGACAAGAATTAGAGCAACAGGCCGACTCTCTCTCACTCGCTCTCTCCTTCACCGTCTCCTCCTGGCGAGTCTGGCTGCTGCTGCACCGAGGAGCCGCACCGCCAGCGCACCGGAGGACGGATAGACATGTTGCTGAGGTCCGCCGTTTGAAATGCAGTTTTGGGACGTTTTGGAGGTGCAACGGCTCCCAGCACCGACACCGCACCGGGCTGCACTGTGATTAGTTTATTTCTCTAACGGGACTTTTCTCTTGTTTTCATTCGGGCTGAAAGCTGTGCACTCCCCGTCGTTCAGACCTGTTAGAGGCCCGCAAACCTCCAGTATCTGTTAATCTATCTCCAGCAGGAGGAGACGGTAAAGAAGAGAGCGAATTGAGAGAGACCTTGGAGCCTTGGAGAGTCCCATGTAACATCAGGTGTAGGGTAGAGACACTGACCTCCTCTCTTCTTCCTGGCAGCAGGTTCACAGTCAGGAGGGATGGGGAAGGACTCCTCCTCTATGGGTCCACACTCTGTAGACACCTCCACCACCGTCTCCATCATCACATCTTCTGCTGGGGTGAAACAAAACACAACATTCACACAGTTCTCTTCTTGCTGGACCACGGAGTGAGAAAGCTACAGGGACACTGGATTTGGGGTTTCTTTATTACGATGGCTGTAAACTGCCAGGAGTCATTATTGAATACTGATGCAGGACCATGTGTGTGTGTGTGTGTGTGTGTGTCTCTATGACCCAGGAGCTACGTTCCAAATCACATACTTTTTCTTTTTACCTTTAGTACGTACTGCAGCTGCCCTTACAAAGTACATACTGTTGCATTAAGTATACATACAGTACAATTGGGACAGATGCGACCAGATGTAGTAGGACATCCTGGTATTTTTGGCATATGATCTACGAGGAGTAACGTTAAGTTAACGTCAGAACAAATGTCATAACTGAACAATGTTCAAATTTTAATAGCTCCAACTGCGCTACAATAAATCTATACAAGGTTTCCCAGGTGTTTAAAGGCTGCTAACATCATTTATGAAATAGAACATTAACCTTCAGGGGAAAAAAAGCAAAAGTGCTATTCCACACAGCGAGTGAGACATATTTGAATAGTATGGGCTGTGGTTCAGGCGAAATGCATCAGATGTCCTGTGGCCAACTGAATCAGAGGTGAACGACACAGCCTGGACCAGATGCGGCTGTCTAATCCTCATTCTCTTATTCAACAATGAAAACACCCACTGACTGCTGTAATCACCTGAGATGAAAGATACCGACGGTCATATCAAGTTGCAGATCACTGTCCATATGACTCATAGATTGCTGTGTCTATCAAACAGAGGAGGAGGTACTGACGGTGTGTTTACCTGTGTTGCGTTCATTGTGCAGTCCTCCAGGAGACTCCATGTGGAGCAGAGCTTCAGCTGCTTCAAACGTTTTGTCAAAGCACACCATGTCATGACCCGACATCTCCACTGAGAAGAAGAGCAGAGAGAGAAGGGCTGTCAGTACACAAACCACTGCAACACATGTTCATTGAGGAGAGAGGAGTCAACAAGACTGGACCTGCGACATCAAAGATCCCGTTTCTGATTACATTCACAGTAGTACAACGCTGCAACTTCAACTATTTACAAACGGTGACTTCCTTGTTCGAGGTGTGTAGAGGCGGTCTGTTCCTCCCTTCCTGTTTCCAGTAATCTAGTCTAAATAGTAAGACGTTGTTGCTGCCAGCAGAGGGCAGTCTACTGATGTCATACACATCTAATGAACAGGTGCCATTATCTGTTGATGAAAATATGCTGTTACAACATACACACCTTTATTACTGTTGGCATACTGTTTTTTGTTAAGGAGGTTAAACAGGTCATAATTCCCTCTCTAACATCTATTTTAAATTGCTGTGAAAACATCTCCTTCAAACAATTTTTATTGTTTATTCAAGTTTCTCGCCAAAAACTTAGTTTTACGAGATTACACTTGAACACATCATGATAACGCTGTAATTTACCTTCTCCCAATAGTCATTTTTACTGAGCAGAGCTTGAACGCCTCATAATTATAACTCAGTGGCACCTCCTTTAACGTTAGTAGCTCCGTTATTTAGCCAAGCAGGACTGTGCTGCCCGTTGGCTTCTAACAGGTAACGTTACTAGCTGTCCTCCTTTTTTGTCCTCCTCCTTTAGTAGTAGTGCCATGCTTTTGAGCGCTTTTTTTCTCTCTCCGCCAAACAAACTAAAACATGATACAGCGTGCGTATGCGTCATTGTGCATACGTAACTGTTGGAAAGCATCAATAAGAGGAATCGATAGTCACGGAGGCATGAGATGCCAAGAAAGCGGACAACTAGGGGAACTAACGGGAACCGATTCTCTATTCCCATCACTAGCGTTTTCCCTGCCTGCCAAAGTGGCGGATGGCCTGACGATTTTACCCGCCACTGACAACAGTTTACCCGCATTTGGCGGATGCTAATTACAGACCCTGCAGCATACTGTAGTCCTTGCTGTCAGCTACTTGAAGCTATATTGCCTGGCACCCAGAAAATATCTACACACAACCGGCGTTGCCATGTTTCTTTTTTTGTCAAGTTTGTCCGACCTAGCAACGACAACTAAGGGGGGCGGGACTTAAGATCGATCTTTCATATAAGTCAGATTTAACATTCAGAGAACTCAACCTTACCAGTCTCAGACACCTCTGTAACCACCTCCTGCTCCTCGGCCACGTCCTGCATCAGATACGTCTCATCGTCATAGACCAGGACCTGTGCCGAGTAGCACTCCTCCACCTGGGCACTGGGCACCTCCTCCACAATCACCGCCGGACAGCCCTCTTCCTGCAGCACCACACCCTCCTCCTCCTCTTCCACATCGTCCTCCACCTCCTCTCCGCCCTCCACGATCACCGCCTCTACTTCCTGCTGAACCACTTCTTCCTCCTCCTCCTCCTCAGTGGGCTGCTGCTCACACTGAACAGTTGAAGGTTGAGGAAAAATGATATTAGTAGAAGTCACTGTGTTCCCAGATCACAGCAATTAACTTGGTGAGTATAATGTTATTAATACTGATACAAATGACGGACCAGAAACATATTCTGTTTGGATATTCAGAAATAGGTCTTATTATTTTCCAATTAAAACGAGGAGCATTCTTTGGATACGTATAAAGCGCGGCAATATTAGTGGAATATGCATTTTCATTAGCCTTATAAACAGCTTAGTAGGAATAATGGGCCTCATGCAAGAATATTTACGTATTCTTGTCTTAACTTTCTTTTACTTTTTTTCCGGACTATGGGCTCGTACGAGCGTGCCACGTCAGATTCAGCAAACGCTCCTAACTTCCTCCGAAATTGAAGCCACTTTTCTTAAATGATAAATGGCAATTTTGTGTTGTGAATGTAAGATGCGGAAAATGATGAAACATGGCTCTGTTTTCATTATTTTAAATGAAATGATTATTGAATGATAATTTATCACTCCATTTTTCATTTCACATCCAATTTGATGGCTCCATTTTTCACTTCACACGCATTTTCATCACCTTCATTTTTATCAATTAATTTTTGTTTCGTACCTTAGAGAAAATTCAAAATATGAGAAAATTGGTGAATGCAGCAAATTCTCAGAAATCACTCATACAAGCCACTTAAGATTGATTCTGTTCGTACGAGTGGTTCTTGCATGAGGCCCATTGTCTGTTCAGAATAAGGACAAAAAACTTAATATTTTGTGCATGTAAACGTAGTCACTGATCCTCATTGTCTGGGAAACTCCTCCTTCGTTTTTGTTCTGAATGATTTAACTTCACTAGTTAGATCAGATTTTTCCTCAAAATAGAGAGTTTACAAGAGAGTTTATTCCAGCGTCAGGATCCTCTCATTCATGATAATTAAGTTCCACAGTTTATACAACAATTTAGAAGCATATTTATATAATGACAGCAGCTTGCTAAACAACATCGAGTCAGTTAAGTTTATCTTCACTTCATTTTTTTTAATCTTGTAAATAGTTACATAATGATGTCAGGAAAATGTAAATTAGCACACGCTGTTATCTAGCGACATCTAGCTACTCTTTGAGCCGGCTTTAGCTATTTCCTATTGGAAATAGTTGGCAACACTTACAGGAGACTCTTATTGAAATTTCTATCTTATTAGCATGCTGGTTCTATTTTCTGTGGACACTGTGGCTCGTGTGGGATTTCCTTCCACTCTTTGTTTGAAAATGTTGTTTTGTGTCAACATTTTCTACATATTTGGACATGTCACCTTAGCAAAGACTCCCTTCAATCACCTATACCGAGAAAAAGCTAAATGAAGTTGCCCTCTCATTTTTAATTTCACAGGCACTATATGAACTTTAAAGGCCGTGTCTAACATTAACATGTGTGTCACCTTCTGTGTCTACCAGTAGTTATTCTCAGACCAAACAATTACTGGACACGTTCCAACGCAAATGTCAGCCTATTGGTTTTCAGTTCTATTTTGTGTAAACATTTAGGTAGTGCGAGTACATTTAGAGTCTTGATTTGAAGTTGTTCACTGATTTAAAATAATGGGTCTTTTCTGTCTTGGTCTAACTCTGTGTTGTGTTGTGTGTGCAGAGGCTAAAACAGTGTTGTATAATACAGTGGAAACCGCTTCTAGTGATCACGGTTACAGTGATCAACTGCTTACATGGATCAAAAAGCTTCGGACTGAATCATTCCTATACAAATGCTGTTTAAATAATTTGCTCATAGTAATCAAGTAGACAAGTTACAGTGTTCATTTTGGGTCTTTTTATACATTTTAAAACTATGGTAGGCTAACATTAATTAAATTAATTTTTTTTACTTGACTCCTTTTACTTTACTTGATAACGAATGCGCACAGGGTTGAATCCCAGCCTTAGTTTGCAGTTTAGTTAACCTATGCTTTTGAATTGTTTGCTGCAGACACTTAATAAACATTGTATTACCCTGATATTGTCCTGATTTTATAATATACACAAAAGCACAAAACTTTAACATTTGGGCTGTCAAAGTTAACGCGGTAATAACGCGTTAACGCAAATTCATTTAAATACCACTAATTTCTTTAACGCAACTTGTGGGCTCAGTTTTAAAGCTAGGAGGCTAAGTAACGCTACAAACTTACGCTAAATTTTGGCAAGGAAAAACTGGCATGGCCATTTTCAAAGGGACCCCTTGACCTGAAAATGGGTTCTATGGGTACCCACGAGTCTCCCCTTTACAGACATGCCCACTTTATGATAATCACATGCAGTTTAGGGCAAGTCATAGTCAAGTCAGCACACTGACAGCTGTTGTTGCCTGTTGGGCTGCAGTTTGCCATGTTATGATTTGAGCATATTTTTTATGCTAAATGCAGTACCTGTGAGGGTTTCTGGACAATATCTGTCATTGTTTTGTGTTGTTAAATTGATTCCCAATAATAAATAGATACATCAATTTGCATAAAGCAAGCATATTTTCCCACTCCCATGTTGATAAGAGTATTAAATACTTGACAAATCTCCCTTTAAGGTAAATTTTGAATAGCAACATTCATTTTTTACTTTGTTCTTAGATTTTCATTTTTTGACCAAGTTTATACAAATATCAAAATGGGGAAATTTGCTCCATATCATCATTAAAGTGGCAATAGATAACTTTTGAACTCCCCCCCAGCGTTTCCAAGTGAGGCTTATAGGAAACCAATCTAAACGTCAATGGTGTCCTTATTCTATAGCCATTACATTGTGCTATCAACATTTACTTCATAATGATAAGCAAAAAACGTGCCTATTGCCACTTTAATCATAAATTACATTTTATGGAGAGTACCAAAAGTTAGATATTAACTTTATTAATTCATTGAGAACAACCTATTACTTATTGCATATAACCTATATAACAGACTATATACACCTAGCTTTTTTGATAACCGCTCAATACCAGTAAGCTGACTGATAAATTTCTCAATTTGAAATATTTCAGCTGAGGCAAAACACCCCTTCAGCCCAAGTGCATCACAGAGGGAAGCTGATTTAACTCTACTCTGTTCTTCTTCCACTGACTTTGCAACTGTTGGTACAAACTTGAGTATCTTTTCTGTAACTTTTTTCAACATAACAGGCTTTGTTCACTTCCCTGGCAGCAGTTGCGGGGACACACAGGCTTACCTGCTGGGGCTCCTCCATCACGGTGACATACTCCACTATGTTCCCTCCACTGTCTGACACTACCACAGAGGTCATCACTCATTCCTATCAAAACAAAAGTACATGGGGTCAGGATGGAGAAGGTTGGAGTGTGCGTATGTGTACAGGGGGTAGCGTCATGTGAAAGCCCCACGGCTCTCCTCATGACTTAGTCCCTGTATCTTTGTAGTCGTGAGGAAAGAACACCACTTCACAGTCAAGTCTAAAAATCTTCTGTTAACTCCACTCTCATGCTAAATTTAGCTTATAAGTAACCCAACAACGGGCTTTTTATTTCAATAACATTGTCACTATGCAACTAATCAGTCATAGACTTTCGCCAAGCATCAAACTCACAATAAGAGACAAGAACATCTTTATACTAGAGCCACAGGCTGCAACAACCTACAACGAAGGAGTCAAACTCCTGGGACAATAAGACCATCAATAATTGATTAAAAAAAACAATAACAACAACTGGCTCCTTTTATATAAATATGTTGTATTAACATGTTGTGAGTTTCATGCCTGATGAAGGTCTATAACCAAAACACGTTGATTTTAATAAGATTTTGAGCTAACAGCGTGTATAATTCATTACACTCTTTTGCATGAGCCGGTGTTAGATAACTTGATATTTCAATATCATTAGAACTAGGGGTGTAAGAAAATATCGAATATCACGATATTATGTTTTGTGATACTGTATAGATTCTAAAAAAAAAACACTGTATTGTTTTTTAATTAATAGTTTACATGCAAAGATTACCTCAGTCAATACTTTATTTCATTTGCAAAGATATGTGCCCTGTCAGTGTATGTGCCCTCTCAAAGTAGTGCTATGATATTGGATGTTACAGTGACTGTGATAAATGCAAATGCAGTTGTTCTGATTGCATAAAAAGTAAACTTTTTTTTTCTCAGATTTTATGCATATGTTGGTGTTGTGTTCTTTACACTTTGACAGTTTTCCTAAAATTAGATTTTTTTTAAAAAATCGCAATATATCTCCTTACTTATAGTATCACAATATATCACAATATATTGAATCATAAACCCCTGTATCACCATACGTATCGTATCACCAGATTCTTGCCAACACACAGCCCTGATTAGAACTTGTGAGGCTGCTTCACACTGTTCACAACAGCCTCCTGTGGTATACTATGGTGGGTTAAGACTGAGTATAATAGCGAAACCAGCTAATAAAGTTTGAACTAATAGTATATAATATAAATATTGCTCAAAGAATGTATGTTTAGTTGAGCAATGGCTCAGAAGATTGGTACATACTGTTTTATATTGAACTTAAACTAAAACTAAATGGCGTTAAATGGATATTTTGGAGGTAACGTTATACATCATTTACCTACAATACATGCAATTCAGGATGCAAAGAAGAAAACTAAATACCGGCACGACTAATTTACGACTAACAGTGTGCATCAATTTCAATTAAAATCAATTCAATTCAATTTGCTTTATTGGCATGACTGTCAGGTGAACAATATTGCCAAAGCGTCAATTCAATAATAAATAAAAATAAAAAAGAACAAAATAAAAACAAAAACATATATATACATATATACAATTCATTAAGCAAATAACAATATAGAGATATTTAAAAAGAGCATGCATGTAAATGGAAGAAAACAATAAAGAAGTAATTAATGTTTGTTGTGTCAATAAAACGAACAAACAAATAAAAAACAATTAATAACAATATATTGCAATATCGCTGGTGTGTCTGCAGAGCTGACAGGCTCTGACACACTGACAGCACCATCCTCGTCCTCACCACACACAGGCTAATGTTTACCTTCTGAGCGGGTTGGCACGTCACTGAGTGCTAACTGATGCTAGCTCGTTAGCTCGTTAGTTAACCTTAAAGCTTCTGCTGCTAACTTAACAATACTTTAACTCAGCTTACGTTACTACTGCTGCTCACGTTACGCACTTTGTTATGTAACCTCACATATTCATGCCATATATAAATAAAGAAACACTGCATTCTCCTTTAAAAGTAACAACCCAGTAGCATAGCTAACGGCTAACAGTAAGGTTAGTTCATGAGCAGCTAGCAGCTAGCTAGCAGACATCTACACCGTCTGTAACGGACTGAAGGAGAACTCAGTCACTGACTGACCAACAGGGCACATTAAGACCTGTGTATTGGGAGTTGCGGTCTATCAGATATGTGATTGCAACATAAGTGTCCTCCCCTTACCTTGTTTCTCTTCTGCTAGCGCACAGTGAGCTCCGGGCCTACACTAGCGGTAGCCGAGCTGTCGAGGTTCAGATGCTTCACTCTGCTCGCATTAAACTAGTGTTTGCGCGTCCTCCGTCCCTCTAAATCCCTTTCTGAAGACACCTATCGCCTTTCTGCGCTGTAATCTAAAGGCTGGGACGCGGATGAAGGCCCTGAAGTTGTGTGTTTTGATCACAGCTCGGTTCTTTGCTATCCTGTAGCTTTCCGGCGCGTCGCGTCGCCTCGTCGCTGCAGCGGGTCAGAGCACAGACCGCCCCGTGACGTCACCAGGACAAACCCCATACACAATAGGCAAAACCCCCTATGTACTGTCTGGTGAGAAAGTAAGCTTGTAACTCCTCCTGTGGATCCACATTTAACAGTTTTAACAGTCATAATCAATAAATGAATGCGTAAAATAATCAATTAATCAATCAAATAATTGTTTAAGCGCATATAAGCTGATAATAATTTGATTACTGTGATTATTAAAGGAGAGGTTCAAAAATGTTCAAATCTGTCTTAAAGGTCCCATATTATAAAAAAAGTGAGATTTTCACGTTTTTTTATTATAAAGCAGGCTTAAGTCCTATATAAATACTGTGAAAGTATCGAAACACTCAATCCACAGGGAAATACACACAGCCCATATTCAGAAACTCTTCATTTGAAACAAGCCGTCAGGATTTCTGTCCATTCGTGATGTCACGAATATACAATATTTAGACCTTTGACACAATTTTAAACGTAAACATTCTAAATGTGTCCAAGTTTATTCCTGGTTTCAGTGTATGTGAATGTCATCAGCTGACAGGAAGTACACATGGACCCAAGCTGTTGGCTTGCAAAGCAATTCTGTTGCAATTCTGTCAAAATGTGCTAAAACGGAGCATTTCAGACAGAGGGTAAATACAGGCATATTCAGGCTGACAGTATGAGGAAAATAAAGGTTTTTTTTAACATTACAGCATGTAAACATGCTCTAGTAGAAACACAAAATACAAGTATGAACCTGAAAATTAGCATAATATATATAATGAAACTGTTTTTGCTGGTTGTAATCAAGCCCTTATAATTGCTCCTGAAAATTAAATTCCGGATATAAAGCAGTATATGGGGTAGTTAAAGTGGCAGTAGGCAGTATATTTTTGGCATCATTGGGCAAAAATTCCATAATAACCTTTAAGCATATTGTAATTCAAGTGTTCTGAGAGAAAACTAGATTTCTGCTACTCCTCATGGCTCTGTTTTCAGGCTTTAGAAAATCTAGCTCGTGACGGGAGACTTTGACCAATCACATGTCATTTCATTGAGAGAGCGTTCCTATTGGCTGTGCTCCGGTCGTGTGACCGGAACTTGGCGTTCCTTCAACAGATTTCACAATGGCGGCAGCGTCACAAACTTTCTCATTTTACAGCTAAACCGTGCACTACAAGATGATTCTGAAAACATTTGAGGAGAGAAATAGGCATTACAGTAACAGAATATTGATTCATATTTGATCAGCGCTGCCTAGTTTGACCGTTTGGTCGGAGTTTGTGAGTGACTGACAGTCGGCTCTCATAAACGGCAGCTGGACAGCAGACCTCAGATCAGCTCTTACTGCTTGTTTTCCTCCGGTCTGTGAAATCTTGCAGATGTTGTTAGGAGCACCGGAGGACACAGAGGCACATCATTTTTTTCAGGTTACCTGTTTCATGTACTACTGTCACGACATAGCGATTTTAATCATATTTGCTCCAATCTCACCTATTTCAGCTTTAAGTCTTTGGGTTCAGCATAACCTCCAAAATGTAGGTGTCACCTTTGACCAATCCCTGTCGCTTGACAATCAAGTCAGCCAGCTTATTCGTTCTTGCTTCTTCCAAATGAGGAACATAGCTAAATTAAGATCCGGGGTGACCAAGGTTGAGATGGAGATGATTATTCATGCTTTTATTTCTTCTCGGTTTTGTAGCGCTCTTTTTACCTGTTTGACTCAAACTTCTTTGAACCGTCTTCAAACTGTCCAAAATGCAGCTGCTCAGCCTTTAACTAGACATAACGACAGATCACATACTACACCTATTTTATCCTCTCTACACTGGCTTCCAATTCAATTTCGCATCCATTTTAAAATACTGGTGTTAACCTTTAGAGCCTTGCATGGTCAAACACCCAAGTATATTACTGACCTCCTCCTCCCTGACACACCAAATCGGGCTCTTAGGTCTTCTGACCAAAAACATCTGGCAGTCCCCCAAACCCACTATAAAACCCGAGGTTACCGTGCCTTTCAAGCTGTTGCACGCAATCTATGGAATGTCATCCCCCTATCGCTGCGATCCCTAGACTCCTATGACATTTTTATGAAGCAGCTGAAAACGTTTTTATTTAGGCAGGCTTGTGTTAATCTGTCTGAATAACTGCTCCACTTTACTTATTGCTTTTATTGGCCTTTTCTTGACTGTATTCTGAACTTTTTACTTGTTTATGTGTCTCTGTCCTCATTTGTTTGTTTTGTTGTGATTTTAGCTTGTCAGCCCTGCGCTCGTCATCGCTACTTTTAATATTGACTTGATGTATTATTTTTATTAATGTAAAGCACTTTGTGATTTTGTATCTGTGAAAGGTGATATACAAATAAACTTTACTTACTAATTCTTCCTGTTCATACTGGCCATTAAGAGAACCCTTTCTAATGTGCTTCCAATGTAAGAGATGGGGGACAAAATCCACAGTCTTTATTCCATTCAAAAATATATCCCAAAGTTTATCTGAAGTTAATATGAGGCTTCAGCAGTCTCAGGTAATCAAATCAAGTGGTCTTTTTAGTACAAAATGTCCTTGAGGCCCTGCCTTGATGAGGGGTCCTGTGTCAAAATCTATTTTTAAGACCATTAGGCTATTTAAACTGATACTGTACTTAAAGTGCATATTCCTAAATGAATGTTATGTAAAAAAGGGCTGAAAAAAATAAAGTAGCAATTAAGTACTGGTGCCATAGGTTTGAGAATTCTCAGCAGATGTCCATTTTGTCCAGAGCATGTCTTAACATTACTGTTAACAAATTAAATTTCAAATGAAATGCAATGTTTGCAGTAGTCCTACAATGCAGTAAAATTAAATGAACTTTGGGCAGTAGTTAGTTAGTTAGTTATGCAGAACAGCAGGGACCACCAAAAAAACTGTATGGTCTGGGCTTAGCCCAAGCCTTGTCAACTCCTAGAAACGCCCCTAATACAGGTCAGTTCTACAAAATTACTTTTTTTTCTAGCAATGCAGATAGTTTGTATTTAATTAGTTCAGTCTCTGAGATTTCAGTAATCACACCACAACTGAGCGGGTGAGATGTTTGTGCTGCTCAGAAGGCTGAAGATGAACACTTGAAAGACTCACTGACTCATTTTCTGATATTAAGGTTGCGAGAAAGGTCTGTGATTTAATGCAGCGTAACAAGGACATTGTTTCAGTCATGGAAAGTAACTAAGTACATTTACTGTACTTAAGTAGACAGAAGGGGTACTTGTACTTTACTTGAGAATTTCCATTTCTTGCTACCTTACACTTCTACTCCACTACTACTCAAATATTGTACTTTTATTACAACTTTAGTTATGAGTTACTGTACTGATTAACATTTTACATACAAAACACGAGTTTCTAAAATACGATGCACTGCTAAACATAACTAAAGAGTTGACGTATTTGATTTGATTGACAAACAACTCATCAACTGTCATCAGATTCTGATTCAAATGTTGTTAAATTTGTGTGCACTGCAGTACGTGACATGACCTTTTTCCAGCTTAAAACCAGTGAAAAAGAAATACAGAAATCTCTAATATTGAATAACCATAACAGAAACATATATTGCTTCTTTTAAAAGTCAGTCTCTTGCCCTTAATACCTGCTGAAGTCACACTTTAAGCTTTTGTGATGAAGAAAATGGAGACTGTAGCAACAAAATAAAAACTCAAAAGTAGTATTTTTATTCCAGTTATGGAGAAACAAAATGTCCACAATTTGTTTTAACCAGTAACTGTAGTCTGACTCACAGGATGTACACTGTTCGTATAAGCCTGCCATTGGCCGCCTATTTCAGACATTTTAAACTCTATTTTTACACAAAATGTTTTAAAATCAAAGCTGAAGTAGGTAGAATTAGAGCTATTATGACTAAAAGTTATCTTTATAAAACGGTCACAACGTTATATCTAGTGAAGGCCGTCTTGCAGAACAGGAATGTGTCCAAAGTCGAGGAGGAAACTATGATCAACATCTGCCAGGCCTTCGATTCATGGAGGGACCTTCGATTGGTTTTGGGTATCCTTGATTCTTACATCTGGCCCCTCTGAAAAATTGGTTAAAAAATGACAACACAAAAGTCATGTTTAATCCCTCTTTATTTTGTAAAAACATGAAAAACATCAATATGTGAAACGGTCACAGTTTCTGTCCTTTGCTAAGTCAAAGGCATCCACTCACATCCTGTTCCAGAAACCTGCCTGCGAGCATCAAGGACAGAGTCATCTTCTAAATCTCCCATTTTTAAAATACATACCAACAAGTAAAGTTCAATTCATCCTTCAGTGAGCCATTTCAAAATACATTACACAGGGCTAACAAAGCCAGAAATTCAACAGTAGAGGCGAGAAAATGTGAAAGAGGGGATCAAGGAAGAGAGGAGGACTACAACAGAGCTGTCAAAGCATTTCACACTGGATAGACTTTACTTCAGACATACGGCAACACTTCCAAAACACACACTTCATGTCACACCTGCACATCTGTATCATAACTGTTCGTACTTGCTGCGGGCCTTTAAATCACACATCCACACAGATCTGACTGCTAGAACAAGACAAGAAAAGAAAAGCGGAGAGTGAACGCACATGCTGCTGCTTAGCCATTCCCCTATCCAACTCAGTGAACCATGAAGCTGAGCTCCACTGATCATCAGTCTAGGTAAAAACCAGTGTTGCTTATTGAATCTATATCAATGGCTAAGGAGGAGATGCGGGTCAAAAGGATACGAGAAGGACTTTTGCAAAATACATATCCAGTTATGCCAAAAAATTGCAACTTAATATCAGGAAGATGTCCCTAATATTTCCTACATTCACTGTATAATCATTAGATATTCTACTAAATTAAGGAAGAACAAACTCACCTACTGTAAAAGGTAACTAAACGCATGCTGCGCTGCTCTCTGTGGGTCAAAACTTTCAAGTTTGTTTCATGTCTGGCCACACCCCAATCAATGTCACAACTGGTGTTTTCAAACTGGTGCGGGGGCGTCCTCAACAACTGGTGCAACCTCGCCTGGTGCAGGGGCCTCCTCGACAGCTGTTGCAACCTCGACTGGTGCAGGTGCATCCTCGACAACTGGTGCAACCTCGACTGGTGCAGGGGCATCCTCGACGACTGGCGCAACCTCGGCTGGTGCAGGGGGCTTCTGGACAACTGGCGCAACCTCGGCTGGTGCGGGGGCCTCCTCGACAACTTTTGCGACTTTGACTGGTGCGGGGGCATCCTCAACAACTGGTGCAACCTCGACTGGTGCGGGGGCTCCTCGACAACATTTGCAACTTTGACTGGTGCAGGGGCATCCCCGACAACTGGTGCAACTTTGACTGGTGCAGGGGCATCCCCGACAACTGGTGCAACCGTGACTGGTGCAGGGGCATCCCCGACAACTGGTGCAACCGTGACTGGTGCAGGGGCATCCCCGACAACTGGTGCAACCGTGACTGGTGCAGGGGCGTCCTCAACAACTGGTGCAACCTTGACTGGTGCAGGGACGTCCTCGACAACTTTTGCAACCTTGACTGGTGTGGGGGCGTCCTCAACAACTGGTGCAACCTTGACTGGTGCGGGGGAGTCCTCAACAACTGGTGCAACCTGGACTGGTGCAGGGGCCTCCTCAACAACTGGTGCAACCTCGACTGGTGCAGGGGCCTCCTCGACAACTGGTACAACCTCAACTGGCTCCACTGATCAGTCAAAATCTATCAAAATACCCACTGTGACATCACCAACGGGGGAGTGGCCAAAGGGAAGTTTTAACTCAATGAGAGAAGAGCAGCAGTTCTCCATGTTTCAGGGTTAAATTACCTTCACAAAAGAAGAAAAGTAAAGGGAAATCGACAAATCCCTTCCTTATTTGGTATAATAGTACAAGTTAGGTGATCACATGTCAGTGGCTTAGCAACTGTGTTGTTGGCTTAGGAACTGTAACACTGACTGCATCAAGAAGAGGTCGGTAGTGTCATTGTAAAGACTGAAAACACGAGGAACAGTGAGGTAGCAAGGTAGCTTCTGTACACGGGCTGTTGAGCAAGTGTGCTCGGTGTTTCTTCACAGTACAGCAGGTGTTTCCAGCTGTTCATTTTTACACATGGAGAAGAAAAACCTGAGGTCGGGTATTGTAAAAAAAAATGCTGGTGAACAAAAACATCCCTTGCTTCTTTAAAATATAACACTAGTTTCACATCACAAGTGGCTGGGCAGAGACTGGGTTTACAGGACATGGGGATGAGTAACAAGGTATTCCACTGGAGTGATTTCTGAGGCAGTAAACACTGTAACAGGTGACTGAATGGCTCAGCTTCGTCCACAGCAGTAAACAGGTTGCAATTCACTGGAGTTACAAGAACAAGTTATTGAGGCTACTAAAAGATATACCAGAGATTGACTGGGCTCATCTGGGACTACAGAGTCAAGACATGCAAGTCGGTATGGAGTGTCACAGTAATGGGCACCACTAGTATGTCGGGATAATGGTTCCATAAAGCAGGCATTGATCTAAACACTGAAGTATGCGTATCTTGGAACTACATGGTAGTGCTTTGCGTTTTTATGGATTAAGGGAGGAAGGGAACATGTTGGACAAAGGCACATCCTCTTCTGCTGGATAGAAAGTCATCATTCAGGAGCGGTTTACTGCGATGGAGGACACAAACACAAAAGTCAATAGTACTGTACATTGTCTGTCTATATATGAACATGAATACATTAAAAAAAACTAAACAATTCTACATCCTTAGAGTGTATTTGAAGTATAGGAATGTGGATGTGAATGGGGGGGTAGTACATCAGCCTACTCTACCATGGTAGAAATAATCAAAGGCTCAGTACCTTATTTGGAACTACTGCATTTGCATCCTAAGAAGACGTCGCTTACCCTGAGTAGCAGAGTTTAAAAATCCATGTTAGAGATTTTTTTAAAAGTCCACACTGATTGAGAGCAGGGGTGAAAATGTCATTACATATCTAGTTATACTGAAGCATCCTGATAATAAATATCGGTCTCTTCAACTCGTTCTTAAACCACTCACACTCCGCAACCAAGGCTGGGGCATATGAGAAATGGGCTCTCGTCACTTATAAACTGTTCAACATACAGTACGTACATGCATTAATCAATCTGAGATCAGTCTAAAAACAAAGTTATCTGGTACCTCAGAAGCAGGCATCGTCATCGTCTGGAGCTGGGATGACTCTACCAGTCATGGACCCCACTCCCAGCACCTTGGGCCGTTTTTCACCTTTAGGCGTTCCTTCCAGAACCACGACAATGTACTCTCTCTTGGGACTTTCAGCAGCTGCTGCTTCTTCTTCCACCACAGGGCTGGCTGCTTCCGCTTCGGCAGGGGTTGCAACTTCTTCCTCAACTATGGTGGTGGCTGGTTCTTCAGCTAGAGCTGTGTGTTCAACCACTGGTGCAACCTCTACTGGTGCTGGGGCCTCCTCAACAACTGGTGCAGGGGCCTCCTCAACAACTGGTGCAACCTCTACTGGTGCTGGGGCTTCCTCAACTGGTGCAACCTCTACTGGTGCAGTGGCCTCCTCAACTGGTGCAACCTCGACTGGTGCAGGGACCTCCTCAACAACTGGTGCAACCTCGACTGCTGCTGGGGCCTCCTCAACAACTGGTGCAACCTCGACTGCTGCTGGGGCCTCCTCAACAACTGGTGCAACCTCAACTGCTGCTGGGGCCTCCTCAACAACTGGTGCAACCTCAACTGGTGCAAGGGCCTCCTCGACAACTGGTGCAACCTCGACTGGTGCAGGGGCCTCCTCAACAACTTGTGCAACCTCGACTGGTGCTGGGGCCTCCTCGACAACTGGTGCAATCTCGACAGGGACCTCTTCTACTGCTGCAGGGGCCTCTTCTGCAGGCTTAGTATCCTCCTCAACTGGTGCAATTGCTTCAGCAGGCTGTACCTCTACTGGTGCCAGGAACTCTTTGAGGTCTTCAACAGCGGTTGCCAACTCTTCCTTTGCTTCAGTTATCTTTGGTACGTCTAGAGCAGATGAAGCTGCCAGCGGCACTGAAACACAAAATCCATCCATCCAAAACATCACTGATGCTCAAGTTATATTTTTCAATATTTAGCTCACCCAACTTCTGGTGGTTAGCCGAAGGTAAGATTTGTGAGACCCTTTTAGAGAGATAGAGGATCTAGTGCCAGCAAATCTACCTGGTGGATTGTGACTACATGCAGGTGCAACGTCAACCCCGGCAGTGGGAGAAGTTGAAGAGAAACAAAAGGCGTAACAGGAAAGTAGTGTTAGTCACTAGGGGGCATTGATGCAGTGCCATAAACCAATGAAGATCTTCCATGTAAGAATAGGAAAATACACGGCTTTCCACAGACATTCCACACAGACATTCCACACAGACAAAAGCAGAACAGCACAGCTATTAATAAAATTAATACATTTTGGTGGGGTTTGGGTTCACTGCTTTAAAATCTTGGAAATTCTTTTGTAAGAAATTCATAAATCTGAGGAGAATCTTACAGCGTGCCAAATACTGGATTTTTGAGGTTGATGCATATAAATATTTGAGGGGCTGAAAAAAAAAATCTGATAATGATATACATCTGAGTTTTTAAATAAACAAGATCATTTGATTATTAAAGATGCATTGTCAAGGATAGAGCATGTACTAGTTTGGACACTTTATATTTAAAAAATAATTCGTCAGTCCTCTCTGGTGGACAAATTATCCATTTCAGCGCTGTAATTTCTTGTTACTAATTGGCCAGAATATGCAGCTGTACAGATATACCGTATCTGTGAAGAGAATGTGGGGATGTTTAACTATACATAAGGAACATAAAGGAGGTTATCATGCACACATCTCCCTGAAAGTGCAAACCGTGCAAAACGTTAGGGTTGTGTCTTGATGAATAGAGAAGTCCCAGTGCATTACTGACAGTGTGGATGAGTAGAGTTGGGTGCAGAGAGCAGTGAGAAGGAAATGCAATGTATTTCAAATGCATTTATTAAGTGAGCGTTTTAAAAATCAGGCTGATTAAAAAGCTCACTTAATAAATGAGAAGAGCAAGCTTGCATCTAGAAGTTCACTGAAGATTTACATTCAATATGAGATGGCAAAAAAAATCTATATAGATTTTTTTTTCTTTTTAAATTGGAATGAATGGCTAGAATTGTCCTTACTTAAAAGCTCCATTATAAATTACGGTAAAAAGATCAATTGAGACAAATTAAAGACGGCAGTAAACCTTTCCGCTTTGATAAAAGTTTTATTGTTGTGGCTTGATGAATTACCGTAAAATGTTCACAGTGCTCATTGACCGGTTATAAGCAAAATAAAAATATGATCACATATTATGGGTTGAATTGGTTCACCTAACGAGTTCTTATGAGTTTCACATTACACTTTAGGAAATAGAACACACTGCAGCATTTACAGAGTTCGTACGAAGCCATCTCATCTTGCTGTAGGATATACACACACACACAACTTCTCATTACAGAGGTTTCAATGAAATACAGTGTTCAAATCTCGTCAAATAGCATCGGGGCCTTCACAACAAAAATATACCAATAATATCACAGCATTATAAGGGTGTTCCTGCTTGTTTTCCATTTACCTGTGTGTGGTTGGTTGAACCTGATATATATAAGGCTTGCAGTACTCTAACAGGGGGAATTAGCTGCTTTATAAAATCACATTAACTCTGCCAAATAAGAGCCAATCTGTATGAATGTTTGTATTCACTGTGATCACATTTATTTCACCCATAACTGCAAATGAGAGTCGCATAAAAGACCTCGCTGCCACTTTGTGAATGTCACACTGTGGTGTGCAGCTGTAAATCGAGAGGAACCTGCTGAGAAGATGGCCCCCCCATGATAATCTGAACAAATATAGACAAACCCAGTGATCTACGCTGCACACCAGAAAAAAAAAACCTGAAGTCATCCTTATGTGTGAAGAAATGCATACTTTGCACAGTGCTGCCCTCTATGCCCACTCCAATAAATACAAGAGAAAATAATATACATCTTTAGGAAGACAGAAGAGAATGATGAAGAGGTGAACCCAGGCACCCGGAGGAGAAGCAGCTAACCTCTAGTGGTTCTAGACAGTGAGTTTACCAGTGTTATTGCTCTCAGTGTTGTGAGGGAAGACCTGCTATCAGCGGCTCTTTAATTTAAGTGGTCTAGAGAGAGTCGAGTGTGTGTCTGGTAGTGTGTGTGTCTCCCTGTAGTGAGTGTGCGGAACCTCAGGCCTCAGAGGCAGCTGCCTCCTCCTCCTCAGGTGAAGAAGTCGTACCGTTGCTTTCGGGCTCCTCGGCGGCGGCGGCTGGTTCCGCAGCCTCCTGGGCGATCTCCTCGACGGCTTCGGCAATGTGAGCCACTTCTTCTGCGACCGTCTCCACTTCGTGCGCGGCCTCGGCGACCTCCTCCGCCACCTCGGCGACGACCTCTGCGACTTCGGCGACTACCTCAGCGACCTCCTCCGCTACGGTCTCTGCCTCGCCGTCAGCGGCTTCCTCTTCGCCAACCACAGCCTCTCCACCGGCCTCCTCCTCAGCGGCCTCCTCAGCGGCCTCCTCGGCTGCCGCCGCTTCCTCCTCTTCCTCTCCACCTGGAACACAAGAAGCAGAAGCAGTGTTTCAGCCATAGCATTGGTTTTAAATCACGAGGCTGACATATTCCGTTATCTACTACAGTAGTCAGCCAATTTCAAATGTGAGATATTCTGATTAATGTATAAAAAGCAGCATTATAAAAGATTATTAATATATTGTCAGTAGCTGGGTTTCCATCCAAGGTGTGTTAAACTACGCAACGGAGAGGCAACATTTGATCAAATGTTTAACAGCCAATAGGAATTCTCTCTCTCTGAAATGACCTGTGATTGGCCAAAGTCTCCCATCACGGGCTATATTTTTTAAAGCCTGAAAACGGAGCCATGAGGAGGTTCAGAAGTCTAGTTTTCTCGCAGAACACTTGAATTACAATATGTTGAAAGGTTATTGTGGAATTTTTGCGCAATGACGCCAAACGTATTCTGCCTACTGCAGGTTTAAGTGGGGATGTTCCTATTTCATGCTCTATTTACAATCAAATCAGTTGTTATCTTCATGGATGCAATAAAAAGGAAGAAACTAGCGAACTGTGCTAAACATATAAACCATCTGAGAAGTGATGTGTGGAAGCATTTTTGATTCGATACAATAGGTGGAAAAAAATCTTGGATAAAAAGGTACAAATAAAAAAATACAGCAGCCTGACAGTATTAAAGTAACTTATTGTACGTGGGTCTGTACATGTTTTTTAAAAAAGTGACAGCTCTACAATGTGGATGACAAGTACATGTGCCGAATATCTCAGGTTTGTCAAATGTCCGGTGCTTTCAGACAGTTTGCGGTCTCCATTGTTTTCAATGTAAACACGACAGCAGACACGCCGCTCTCCTGACCTCACACAGCTCTTTGCCGCTGCATTCAGAGTTTGTGATGGTTCATCTTCTTCCAACTTGCTGCCTTTCATTAGTAAGTCAGACTTGTGTACACCAACAGTGTAAACAGTTGGATGGAAACATAGCTACTGGCAGCTGATCAGGTTTTCCCAGCAGGCTGAAAAAAAAACTGCCCTCAGCAAATATTTCATCTGAAAAAACCCAGAGGCGACACATTCACTACATTAACTGCATGCAAACTCAAAGACAGAGAAGGAGCACGACAGACAAGAGAGAGGGGAGGGGGAGAGGGAAGGGGAGTGCAGGATAAGGTGTAGGGGAGAGGGGGTGAAGTTGAATTATGTTTCTTACCATCCAATTAACAAACTACCGTATGTTATCTGGAGATCTGACAGTGAGAACGACACAGACAGCCCAGGTAGGTTGTGTATCTTTAATCTTTAACAGAAACCCCTCCACCATTTGGTCTACAGTAACCATCAACAAAAACACACCAAGTTGTGGGAGACTGGCCCAGGAATCAACTTTGACTGGTGCTCAGCACTCGTGCATTGACTATTGGGAGTGACGATAGCCTGCTGGCACGTTGGGATTTCATGATAACGGGGTAAATGCTAACAATCGAGCATACATACTCTGCTGAGTTGTAATGTGGAAGAGCTTCCGGAAATATTTGTGTAATTTTCCATTTGAAAGGGGTTTTTTTACCGCTACCTAATGTTCCTCAACATAGAAACACAGGAGAACACATTATCTCCTGGATAATGTAACAGCACCGACAATGGGTTTATGTTACATCAGTAATCAGTGTGTGTTATTATTTCAGTGTGAAGGTGTTTAAAAATACAAATGCCAAGTTTATTATCTCCGCCAAGCGCGAGCCTGGAGGGGATCATGCGTTAGGTCGTGTGTGCGTCCGTCTGTCTGCAGCTAATCTCGCATACGGCTGGACCCGTCAGCCTAATATTTTTTGTGCACATTCATGACTGTATGTTTAAGGACCTCTCATGGTTGTGGTCATTCACAATTTTAGAAAAAAATATAGAGTGCACTTTTCTAGTTTATAGTATTTTCCTCCTTTTTCCATAGATTCCTTAGAATCTATGGAAAGATGAACGTAGTAGTAGAGCTCAATCAGGGACCATGAGGAGGCGGCTTGCAGCCATTTAATCTGCAAGCAATGTTGTCATCTATCTTAATGCTATTTAAATACTGAAAACACCACTGCTGTAAAAGGTTTGCTATTATTGAAAGTCTTACTGGAGAATGATGTATATGAATTATTTTTGAAGTGATCTTTCAGACTGCACATACAGTAGATAAATGTCACTGACCACCACATACAGTATAGGTAAACCTGGCTACATCAGCTCATACAGCCCTTTGGATGGAGCTAATGGACTACCATCACTCACAATAGTGCATGCCAATGTGTTGACGACAGCTAAGTTGACCAACTGGCTAATGTCCCACAAAAACGAAGCCATTGTTTGAACATTCCAACCCAGAGTGGTGTTGAACAGTGATATAGTCCGTTGACAAAAGAAACGTCGGTTTTGAATACTGGATTCTGTCAAGTCCATTTATCCTCTTCACGGAGTTACACATTAGCATTTAGCAGCAAGAGGCAAAAAGAAAATGAAGGAATTGTCCCGAGTAGAGTCTTTCTTAGCAGTACAGGAAAGGAGGGAAGGAGGAGAGAGGGGTTTTGATTTCCTGTTCAGATCCAAAGAGTCCAGTTCTAGGACGAATATCCATGCGGCCACAGAGGACCTTAGCTTTAGCATTACACTGAAAGAGTAAAGACACAAAGAGTTAGAGAAACGAGAAGAAGAAGTCTAGCTCTTTAAAAAAGCCAAGTTCAATTTACACAGCAATATCATCGTCAAGCTCAAAATTAACCACAGAAGCTATGCATGTGAATTAACGACAAATGGGTATGAGCTGCTACCAAGATGTGCTGGTGATGGCGATGGTGAGCGCTCTATGAGAAGAAGCCTTAGTAGTTTGTCTTCACTTGGAGCAGAGATGACTTCAAATGACTTAAAGTTTGGAAGAAAAGGTAAGACTTTTTTTAATCTGAAGCCTCTTCTAACACAAGAGGTATGAAGAACACAATGAAGAGAGACAGAAAAGAGGGATTCAGTGGTATAAAAGGAGGGGATTGATTTGGTGACTTATGCCTTATTTATACTCCTGCGGCATGCGCCTATGCATACTGTGCGGGCACCTCTCGTGAGCGCCAGGTATATACGGTATAGTACTGCGGCAGACTGCGCGTTGCATGACATTTGAACCCGCGGTTTTCAAATCCTTTGTCAGGCGGCCTTTGATTTATTCGATAGGCGTGATTCAATAGTTCCATATATGTTTAGGCCAACACAACTCCATGGCTTTAAGAAGAATTATGGAAGAGTTGGATGTTGAGGAGGAGCTCCTGCGCCTAGAATTAATAAGGGAAACCGAATGAGGAGGCGGTACATGCGGCCTCTTAATACAACCCGGCTCTGACATCCAATCAAACTTCTGCGGCGTATGCGGTGCCTGGCACGTAGTCACATTTTTTCAGGAGGTGCGTGGCGTTGTCTCTGCGGCTCTCTGCGAGCTCCGCAAACCATCTCTGCAGAAGCTTTTCCACAGAAATATAAATCAGGCATAAGCCTTTATGCCAGTAGGATAAACTTCAGGAGAGGCGAGACTGAGGTCACATGGGAGGACAGCAGTGGCGGCCAAAGAAAAATATTTCATAAGAGTGGCCAAAACCAAAAGCCCTAACTGTATAATAATATCAGGAATTCTATTATGCTATTGTAGCTATTTTCCAGGTTTCAACGAGGGGCATTGCTGCAGCTGCTGCTGCTGTGTTTGATGCAATGCATCAAAATCAATGTTGTTACTAATCATTGACATATCCCAGATATTTTTTTTCTATAAAAAACAGTGGCATTATGTAAACAAACGGACAAGGGCTGGCAAAGTTAACGCGATAATAACGTGTTAATGTAAATTAGTTTTAACGTAATTATTACCAATTCTGTATTGCATCAACGCAACTTGCGATTTTTAGGTTGTAGCGGGCTCAGTTTTAAAGCTAAAGTGAATGATCCATCATATGGTATCATATGAAACTAAAAACCCTAATGAATCCATTGGTACCAACCATGTCATACTAGCTTGTCGTGAAGGAGCCTAAATAACGCTCCAAACTTACTCTAAATTTTGGCGAGGAAAAACTGGCATGGCCATTTTCAAAGGGGTCCCTTGACCTCTGACCTCAAGGTATGTGCATGAAAATGGGTTCTATGGGTACCCACGAGTCTCCCCTTTACAGACATGCCCACTTTATGATAATCACATGCAGTTTGGGGCAAGTCATAGTCAAGTCAGCACACTGACAGCGGTTGAGCTCGAGTTTGACATGTTATGATTTGAGCATATTTGTTATGATAAATGCAGTACCTAAGAGGGTTTCTGGAAAATATTTGTTTTGTTAATTGATTTCCAATAATAAATAAATACATTTGCATGAAGCAAGCAAATTTGCCCACTCCCATGATTTTTCATTTTGAACAGATAAAAAAACGTGTGATAAATTTGTGATCGCGGTTAACTATGGACAATCTTTTAATATATATTTTAATCGATTGACAGCCCTAAAGCTGATATTTAAAGAGTTAAAATTCTGAAAACTAATGAATATTTGGTAGTTGAGATCAGGACAGATGTTGGTTAAAAAAGCATTAACTCAGTGAAAGTGGAAAATAATATATAATTTTATGGCAGTTTATTGACGAAAATTTTTCTCTTTAAAAGGGTTGCACAACGGTTAACAACAACATCCTTTGGTTAATTTCCTTCCCACTGTCGATGGTCTAATCGTGGACATATGAGTGGTAAAAACACACAGTGATTAGTGTGATCATGAGCTTTCATTGCAACCAATGTTGGAATCAGGATAGTGAAAGTGTTAGAAGCACAATCAAGCCCACACCAACATTTCCTTGAACTCAGGACAACATCTCAGTGGCATTCAGAAAGTTCTCAGGCAGTGTTAATGAATGAAAGGCAAATATCTGTGATGACACAACTTACCGTCTTCTTCGTCCCTGTCTGCAAGCAAACAGAAACACCAGTGTAAGTTTCACATGGCAACAAGCCATAGCAACAGCAGTCAGCTAAGTTGATGAGCAGTAAATGCAAAAGGAAGGAACTTTGTTTCTTCGGGATGTTGACTTAAAAACAATGATTTTTTTTATACATTTTTCAACCAACTGGTTTCTATTTAACATGCTGCTCATGCCATTTGCCTTTGTAGATGTGCTTTTTCTCAAAGAACATTAACAGTAAAACGGAGATTTCATTTGAAAATCCAACATTTGCCATTTATCACACAGGATTTATCCTTTGGATGCAAGTTCATTCTGGCCCGTTATAGTTTAAAGACGCCTTGGGACAAAAAAAAAAAAAACACAGTTCTAAAGTCCGAAAACTTTAGTTCTGTGGAACTAACTTGATTTCTCATTACTCTCGCTGTGATTGGTTCTTATTGTATGTGATGAAAACGACTTGAAATGGGTCATCTTGATAGCAGCAGGGAGTCGGACTCTGTATAAGCCAAATCGTTTACATAGTGGATTTATCTCCTTGTCTGCGTTAGAGCCTGTACACAGTGATTGTGTTGCTGCTGATGGTATCAGTACACTTACACTCACTTGGTTTATTTGCTCTATTCATACTTGTCAAACGGTTCAAGTAAACTAATCTCATCCATATACAATAGAACACGGGCAGTTAAGAGTCTGCTGGCCAGAACAAATAAAAAGCAGTGATCACAAACACTGATAATATTCAAACAGAATACACATGGTCGCGTGTGCCGGACCAGAGGATGTTTGTGTTTAGAGGAAATGAGTTTGTGTTAGGGGTGGGGGGTGGGGGGGGGGGTTAGAACAGGGAAGTCCAGAAGTGCTGAACACTGAAGACTGACTAAGACTGGATCCAAGAGGCATTCATGTCTACTTTTGTCAAATTGACATTTTCCTGCACGCGACAGGGCCGCGTTTCTGCACGCAACTCGCCACGTTCCTGCACGCGACTCGCCGCATTTCTTGGTATTGCAGAGCTGCTCTCTTTTACAACAGCCGGGTCTACACTGTGACATTTCACTTGTATATGTAAGGGAAAAATGATGTGTGAATGTGAAAAAGTATAAAGTCTGTAAAATACAAACACACTACGGCTGTGTGCGTGTCTAATAGCCTCTCTACCAACACACTGCTGGGCAGCTACGCTCAGTCTCTGCACTTGTGCGTCGTGTCAGTGATGTTCCCTCATGACTGAAATAAGCAGGAGATAATCTGGGACTGTCCCACAATCCTTTGCTTGGAGTGAACTCAATCCGTTTGATCACAGTGAGGCGGAGCAGCCCAAGACTTAAACGAGGGCTACGTGTGAATTTAAGGTGCAATGTGTACGATTTGGCCAGAATTTTGGATTAAACCTTCAAAAAATTTACAAACATTATCAAAAGAATGTTGTTTAGTAACAGTTTTGACGTTATGCCAAATACGTCAACGTCTGGCCCGTCCTGTCTTTTAATACCACTCGTTCCTCGAGAGGCAATAGCGAGCCTTTGTAGCGTCCAGTCTGCCCTCCGTCCAACATGAGGACGAAGAAGTAGAGCAGCCCCGAGGGCTCGTCAATAACACATCCGTGGTCCGTTTTGATGGTTTTGAAAGTGGAAGAAACGAGAAAACGACTCGCACCCGCGCCTCGTCCTCCCTGCCGCCGGGAGTAGCACGTGCTGCAGATCTGGGAGACGTAGCTACCCCCAGCACCAAGGATCTGATCCTGGAGTACTTCCTCAACTCCCCGCCAGATCAGCGAACTTTCCGTTGCTACCGTTCACAGGTTAGACCCACCAGCCCGCTGTGACTCCTGGCGCTGGGGTTTGTGCTAGCTGAATTTGAATTGCCACGGCCGCTGACGGGGCGTCCGTCTCCCAGAGCTGCCGAGTGACTACCGCTCTCCTCGCGGCGGGGTGGTCAAGACGAAGGTGCAGGTCGTTTTCTCGTTTCTGCAACTTTGAATTTAATCCAGTAAACAAACTATCAATACCTACACGGACCGTAAAGCCCCGGTTGGCGGCACAGTAAACACACAGATGCTACGTTAACTATAGGCTGACACCAAATGTGAAGATTATAAGAAAGCAGTGTTTTTTTATATACGTAACTGAGGACTGTAAATTTAGATTGTATGGACCAAGTAGTAGAGGTGAAATGCCGCCCCCCATTTCTTTGAAGCATGTGACTCGGTATAACACATTGCACCTTTAAAGAAATTGATGTGACACGATCAGCTAGAAAAAATTGTTAGACTGCAAAAACACACACGGTAGACATGTCATTCCTAAACAGTCTGTCACTGTGGCCAGGTACAGTCTAAGTTTCATTTTAGGCAAGTTACTTAACATTGATTAGATACAATCAATATTATTTCTCGCTGGCAACTTTTGTCATTTTTAACTGGCAAAAGCAGCCACCACTGCTGGCTAAAATAAAGAATCTTTTAAAAAGGCCTGTTACTTGAATCTTCTGGACTTTGCTATTTGATAAGCACAAGGAGAAATCAAAGACTTGATGAGGGATTAGTTAGCCTCGGGGCTTTAAAATCAAAAGAATTTGCCAAACTGCAATCAGAAGATCAAACCAAACCCTGGATTGTCAAGAACAAATGAGCAAGCTTTTAACAAGAATCATTTTTCGCTTTCACACGTTACAGTCAGTGAGCCAGTTGAGGGGATCTGGTCTCTGAGCACCACTAGTATAGTCTGGTAAAGTGGGTTAAAAATCCAAGTGGCAGCAGGTGAGGACTACTTACTCTTAGGTGGCCATGGTTTAGGTACCCACTCTGTCTTGGGTCTGGCATTGATTTCTGAGATGCGATCATTGAACCTGGCGTGGTCAGAGGACACCGTGCTGTATGCCTGTGGACAGAGGAAAAAGAAAAGATTCAAATCCCGGATACTATGCAAATCATGTTATTTTAAAAGATTGACTCATTTGTAACCCTTTGTTGAGGACATGATGTTCGCATGGTCAACCTTGTAAAATGTAGGTTAGTATCATATTGAACTAATAGAAACAATACAACTTACATAAGCCACAGAAGCAACAAGGGCTCCACCACACAGCAGGGTGTAGACTATGTTGTCCCCAGACCCACCAGGAACCGATGACATTGGTCGCCGCTGCACAACTGGAAAGGGTTAAAAGGTCACATGTTAGATCTTTCTTCATAAGATTTTCCTTAAAGTAACAGCGAGGAACTTTTAACTGGTTATGAAAAAGTCTCAAGATTGGCTATTTCTATATAGTTATTCTCGGGGTGTTTTGTGTTCACACTGCACAGGTTAAGTGAACCGCCAGACAGGACTTGAAGCTAAATCGTACTCACACCACCTCCCAAGGAGGTCTGAGTATGGTTTGTTTCAGAGGGGTCTGAGTTCTTCTGGAGTGTTCACATATGCGCAAAAAATGCTGACTAATCGCTCCGAGGTCGTTTGGAGGGCTGAAAGGGACCAAGTGTGAAAACACCCTTAATGCTCGTCATCGGTGCCACCGGGTCAGATTACGAAATCAGATGAAATCATGCAGGTTCACCGGAAACTCAGACTCCAGCGGGGCCCCGCTAGGAGACAACACCTATGCCCCCCTACTGGAGGCCCTGGCCGCACTGCTGGTCTTGCTAGAGGGAAGGGAGGCACGGGAGAACCTGGACTGCGTGTGGCAGGCTGTCAGACACTGCTGTAGTAAAATGAGTGGTTTTCTAAAAAGGGACTCTGTTGCTCAGAAACACTACCGCTTTTGTCCACAGGGACCGCCAAAGTCAACACAAAATGAAAGTTCCTTGTAGTAGCTTTAATAGAACCTGTATTACGTGATCTCACTTTGACCTCCACGTGTATTAGAGGAGGTTCAAACAAGGACAGATTTTCTGAAAGGAATAGAGTGACGAAATAGGATTCCAGGGGATGATCAACCTTGCATTCACAATTCACATCAACCGCTGTCGATGACTCTGGTGGCATGAAAAGGTCCTACAGGTCAGGATAGGAATAATGTGCTGCACAAGCCCATAAGCTTCAGCTCTCTCAGTGTAAAAGGGATTGGTGAGAAAGCACCCTAAGGCGCTCTACTGGCTCATGATGCCTCTCCCACTCTGATTGGATTTCGCACAATAGATTTAGATTGCCAAAAATATGCCTGTCAGCGCTTGTTTGACACCCGCAAGGAGATGCACTTTACTCCACGCCCTCGGAAAGACAAGACAGCTCGGGTTTTGGACTGTTATCCGTTTTAAACGTGTATACATGAGAACTACCTTTGCAAAGGTGCACTGTATGTTTCTCGTAAGCCAATCAGAGCAGACTGGACTTTTTCGGGAGGGGGGTCTTAAAGAGACAGGCGCTAAAACAGAGCTTTTCAGACAGAGGGTGAATACAGGTATATTCAGACAGACAGGATGAGAAAAATAACGTGTTTTTTTGAAGATTAAAGCATGTGAACATGTTCTAGTAAAAACACAAAATACAGGTAGCGTAAAAACTGCAATTAATAGCCCGGGCTTCTATTTGCTCCTCAGAATCAGAATCTTTATTTATTGCCAGGTGTATCAGGTATACACTAAGAATTTGCTTTGGTTCGTTGTTGCAAATAAGCAGTAAAAAATAACAATAGAATAATTAAAACGTTAGAATAAAATAAGAATAAAATAATTGAATTTTATCACTGAACTCACCGGCGTATGTATGGGACAGGCCTTTTAAGTCCTTTTGCACAAAACTCTTGCTCAGCAAAGATGGGAAATTGTTTATTTAAACCAGTATGAATATTACTTGTATAGAGATTAGGCTATGGAATAAGATATCAATTACGAATCATTCATTTGATCCAGCTTTGAGACAGTTAACCACGCTCGTCTCACGGCATCGGCCAGTCCGACAAAACACCTCTCTTTATCCTATCTCGTCAGTGACGAGCCGGCCTGCCGTAAAGGAAAAGGGGTGAAAACTAAAGCGGAGAAAGTAGCGGGCTCAGTTTTAAAGTTAGAGTGACAATACTGGCATCATGAAACTAGAAACCTAAGGGATCCATTGGGACCAACTATGTCATACTAGCTTGTCGGGAAGAACGCTAAATAATGCTACGAAGTTACGCTAAATTTTGGCGAGGAAAAACTGGCATGGCCATTTTCAAAGGGGTCCCTTGACCTCTGACCTCCAGATATGTGAATGAAAATGGGTTCTATGGGTACCCACGAGTCTCCCCTTTACAGACATGCCCACTTTATGATAATCACATGCAGTTTTGGGGCAAGTCATAGTCAAGTCAGCACACTGACACACTGACAGCTGTTGTTGCCTGTTGGGCTGCAGTTTGCCATGTTATGATTTGAGCATATTGTTTTATGCTAAATGCAGTACCTGTGAGGGTTTCTGGACAATATTTGTCATTGTTTTGTGTTGTTAATTGAT
>CAKALU010015928.1:0-25895 GCA_916700995.1 Hozukius guyotensis
TTTTGAAATACTCAGACCAGCCCGTCTGGCACCAACAACCATGCCACGTTCAAAGTCACTTAAATCCCCTTTCTTCCCCATTCTGATGCTCGGTTTGAACTTCAGCAAGTCGTCTTCACCACGTCTAGATGCCTAAATGCATTGAGTTGCTGCCATGTGATTGGCTGATTAGCTATTTGTGTTAACAAGCAATTGAGCAGGTGTGCCTAATAAAGTGGGCGGTGAGTGTATAACAAGCAGGTTGAAGAACAGTCGCGTCTGCGAACGTACCGACCTGCAGCCCAGACGAGTACTGTATGTCCCTAACTTGACTGGAAAAAAACATTTGTGTTTTTGTAAGTCTGTCAGTATCTCAGACTTTATGACTCAACAATGTTTGTCTGTAGCGTAACCCAGTAAATATGAAGAATTAGTCATTTTCAATAGTAAACAACAGTTAAAGACGGTTGGTAGCAGCTGTCCTAGATGACAAATGCCTCATGTCGAGCAACGCCCGCCAAGTAGTTTCACTGCGGCCTCGTCAGAATCACAAAGTTGTTGTTTCTTATTTAAATGGAGCAGTGATCTGGAAGCTTAGCTCGGCACGTAGCTGCAGGTTAGGAGCCTTTACCTCGTCTCTCTATAAACTGTATGTATACATGAGGCCAAGGTTTACAGTGAAGATGTCCTCAGTGTGTAATATTTTTTGGCATCCACCAACGTGCTGAGAGAATGGCTTTAGGAGTAATTTCCACCCCTCAGTCCTCTTCTCTCTGTTGTTGTTCTCCTTTGTCTCGCCCCCTCAGCCGCCTGCCCTTCTTCCAGTGCTGTGATCCTGTCTGCTTATTAATTCATAGTTAAATCTAAACGGTCTGGACACTCACATAACCCTTCCACTGCTGTTCATTTTACGCTCGGGAGGGCCACCGCTGCGTACCCCCCCGCCCACCGATGTCCAACAAACACACACACACACACACGTCTCCATCTCGTTCGCGCTTCCCCCCCCCCCCTCTCTCTCATTTGTATGCACAGCAACTTCTCTGTGTATTAACATGAAGAAGTCAGGGCCTTCTCAACTGAATAGCAAACAGTGCGCAGCTATGATCATCATATTTTTTTGGGACCCCTTCACAGAAAGAATGTAAATTACGGCTTTCCTTGTGCTGGCAAAAAAAAGTACGAGCATTAGCATAGTTTAGATGCCATTTCCAACGAGCCATTTCTGCTACCGACGGTCTCAAGTGGCCAACTAACTACAAATTTGTACACAGGTCCACGCTCACTCCTTCAACATGCCGCTTCAAAGAATATTTTCACACACTCGTACATGCGTACACACCCCTTCGCTGTCAGGATAGTGATAAATTGCAAAGGAAAATGAAAAGGGGGAGCAGTAATCTGACACCTCCAGTGCTGTGCAACCAGTAATTAAATCCCTTCATTAGGTCAAATATTTGATTATGGAGAACCTGGGAGGAGGAGGGGGGTGTAGTAATGACCCTTCGCTTCGGAAAAGGAGGCGAGGCGAGGCGAGGAGAGGAGAGGGACATCAGTGAAAGTAGCGCAGAAAGAAAATGAAAATGAGTGAAGGTTGAGGACGAGGAAACGAGGCAAAACATAAGACAGAATGGCGATAAAGTCATCTACATATTGTCTGTAGTCCGTGACTATGTTCTTCACACCTCCTCCCCACTTTTCCCTCTCCGTCTCTGGACGGCGTCTGTGCGTGTTGTTGTTGTAGTAAGTCGAAAAACGCTGGCCGCAGCATATTGCTAATGTGTTGATGAAGGCAGCCCAGGCCAAAGGGAGTCTCTCTCTCTCTCTCTCTCTCTCTCTCTCCGGTGGAAGACAGACAGCGTGCGTGTTCGACAGACGATTGAACATCGCTGGCCTCCGCCTCAACCCTCTCTGGGAAAGCTGCTAGCTTCAGCCTGCGAGTGCATCTCCTCCGCTCTGCTGTGCCGTTTCTTGTACATTAGCCCGAGATAACACGGGAGAGGGATTATGCACATTAAAAGGCAGGAGTGTGTGGGATTAGCACAGAGTAGCAAAACCAAAAGAGACCGTCAGTTCATTTTCGCTCTGTCATTATGTCATCTTATCAGTATTGAACTCACAAATAAGAAGAAAAATGGGGGGGGTGGCTTTAAGAAATGAAGTTTAATGGAAAAAAAACAAATGCTGTTGTGTTAAATACTTGGAATACTTAAATTAGCCTAAAAAAACTAAAGAGCTGATTTAATTTGTTATGCCCCGAGGAGAATTCAAAGTTGCATCAGCAGTTGCATTATATAGTTCCAAATGCTAATTTCGTCTTATTGATTAACAAATACAGAGCTAGTTCATGCTGAGGAGGTGTAACTGCGTTGCTGTGGAGATACAGTATACAATACTGTTGATGAGGCACAATTATTGGGCCATAAATCACAGAGAGAGGAGAGAGAGAAGTCGTGGTTCTCCGGCCTCACGGGCCCACAGCGAGAGACGTGGACACGTTACAGTTTATACAGTCAAAAAAAAGTCTCTTATGAGCTGCCGGCTTCGACGATTAATTAATACGTGTTTGCGCACCTGAACTTAGATGCTCCTGTTTCATATTTCACAGCTTTCCCTCGATCTCTCCCCCCTTCCCCTCTTCTGTGTGTGTGTGTGTGTGTGTGTGGCTGCTCGAATGCCAATGCCGTCATCAAAGGACACGTCAAAATGAAGGCTCTGGCAGAGGCTGCGATCGGGATCTCAGACACACACACACACACACACACACTGCTCCAGCTATGCTTTCATATCACGCCCTGGCAACGCCCACTGACTGCAGCATATCTCCACCGGTATCACCAAGGTTACCAGCGGTAGCCAGGGATACCGTCGGAGCCGCCTGTGAAAATGTAGAGGATGGGTGTGGCCAAAGTCTAGTTGGTCGACGGCAACGTCCTTGTGTCAAAAAGAATCCACAATTAAAAGGACACAATTTGATGCTCCAGGATGTATTTTTTAGATATTAAAAACAGCTTGTTGAGGTTTCACTGAACACACTCATATTTTACTTAATGAATCTTTAATAATAAAGAGAAGAAAAAAAATGAAAAAGCTGATTTCTGCGGTGATAGAAGTCGCTTATTATTCCTTTCCAAGTCTGAGTTAGCACTTTGCTTTTAGCAAATTATCAGCACGCTTCGCCCCCATTACTAATCCAGCCACATGTTATTAACAATCCAGGTGTTGTTTGATCCTTTGCACCTCAGCCCGTCTCATTCTGCGTCTTCACACACACACACACACACACACCTCTCGTTCCCATGTAATGTGTGTGTGTGTGCCTGATCTAACAAGACATTTCAGATGCATCAATTACACCAGGGGTGCATGCATTAGTCAGTGAGTTAGTTAGCCGACGAGGTGAGAGGCTCGAATTCATCGCTTTTTAAAGGACCCGAGATTAAAAATTGGTGTTTCCATGACAAAGGAGGGCCTCCGCCAGCACCGGCGTATCCACAGCATTCACACACAAATTGAGAAAGAATATTCCCAGGCATGCTCCGAGCTTCACTCTCTCTCTCTGCCTGGAGAGGTGTGTGTGTGTTTCTGTGTGTGTGTGTGTGTGTGTGTGTGTGTGAGAGTAAAAGAAAGAGAGAGAGAGAGAGAGAGATTGCTTTCCTCTTCAGGTATCGAAAACACTTGGAATATTTTGGATCCATCGAGCTGAGGGACAGAAAAAAGCGAGAGAAGGAGAAGAAGAAAATTGTCTTTGCACCTTTGTAAACCATCAATCATCCACACACACACACGCACACACACACACGCACACACACACACAGTGTTTAACGGGTGTTTGCACCAAAATAAAAGCACATATGCACCGCATACATACATACAAATATCCCACAATAACAACGTGATGATTTTTTTTCTCACATAATTCAAACATGATATGCATTCCTGCAAGTGACAATTACATTCAAATGGAGCCGTCTTGGAGTGCGTGTGTGTCTGCGTTGGGTGCGGTGAGAGATAACAAGACCAGCAGACTTCTACGTACGCCTGTTTCCGAGTATTTCAAGGTTTCACGGCGGCCTTGTGAACACAACTTTGAGGTGATGTGTCAACCCTTCCCCCCACTGTTCCACATCCTATTCCCACCCTGTGAGGAATCAAAGGTGAAATCCACCCTGAAGCTATTTCAACCTGTTTAGAAACTGCAGCTAATGATGGGGTTTTTTTTATACTTCTGGGTCCAATTTATTATTTAGGTAGTATGTTTTCTTTTTACACGTCGTCGTAGACATGTCCAAAGTGCATAATGACACAAATACAAGACAAAGGAAAAACCTATAAGACAAAATAGTACAAAGGTGCAAAGCACGCCCTTGTGTCCTGCTCTACAAACGCAGAGAAGAACGCCAAGAAAGAAATGTCTGACTTACTGAAGAAGGTCAAATATTCTAGCGGTATGTCTATCCACTACTGTCTTATTGTTACAGATGTGTGCAGCGGTCCCTGGAGGCACTTGTTAAAAGAACTGGGTTTTGTGGAGAGAAGTGAAGAATGGAGAAAGTAGCAAATTTCTGAATCTATACTTTACAAAGATTTACAGTTAAGTGTAGAAGGATGTGAATGGAGAAGCCAGAGAGCCAAACATTTTTTTTTACTTAAATGCTCAATGCCGATTGGTTGTTGGACCTCTTAGTGGATGAGCTGCAGAAACATTTAGTCATGTAGAGGACTGTTTCCTCTTCGGACACTAAGCAGCAAGACTTTTATCAGACTTTTGGACAACAAGTTGGAACTGTGTTTTCATGACACCTTTAACTAGGGATGCACCGATACCACTTTTTTTCAGACCGAGTACAAGTACTTACATTTGGGAACTCGCCGATCAAGTACCGATACGAGTACTTCTCTGTGCCAAAAGACCCTCGTTAACAGCCAGCTGGAGGGTTCGAGTGACACACGGCAGGCTGGGGAGTCCCGCATACGAGACGGTGCGCCACGACCGGCTCTAGGTCGGCTTGGAAAGGCTCGGGGCGAAGGTGCTTCCCGTGGCCGTGGCTAAAGTGCTCGCTGCGCCCTCTCTCCCCGCCGGGGAGGGACGGGGCCCCCTGCTCCCGGTGCAACTGTCAACCGGGGCGGACTGTCCTGCGCCACAACCGCGTCGTGCTGCCAAGGCACCAGGGGTCTGCGGCGATGTCTGCAACCCACCCGACCCGTCTTGAAACACGGACCAAGGAGTCTAACGCACGCGCGAGTCAGAGGGGGCAAGCAAAACCCCGTGGCGCAATGAAAGTGAGAGCCGGGGCGCGCCGCCTGAGGTATTTTATTTATATTCTATTTATTTGATTTGATCAACCAAACCAGAGTTGGTGATAGTTGGAAAGACTAACCCAGAGGAGTTTTGGTGAGTTTGAACTAAGTGTATTTTACGATGCTCTGCCGCCTGAACATCTGATCTCCAGCTTAAACTACAGCAACACCACAACAATTCTTATTTTCAGGTGATTATACACTAAAGAAAACATACTTATTAATATTATTTTCAATTTCTGCCAACAGATATCCTTTAAAAATGCACACAGAAATAGAGCACACACTCTTTAATAACACCTATAAATAAGCATTTATTATTATTACTCTCATCAATTCTGTTTATGCCAAATAAAATCACTGTTAGCCTGCTATAAAGTTATATATATATATATATATATATACCAAATATTACTTATTAAAACAGTGTAAAATTACACCATGCCATTGAAATATACGGTGCGTACGCGAGCACACACATAGGGGACAAGGAGGGCGGGTTCAGGATGTAGCCTGAGGCTGCGTGAGCACATAGCATACATGAGCCTATATGTTGTACTGCATGCATTTGTTGGGTGCCAATTAAAACATTAACACGTCGACACAGCGTCCCCCACGGCGTTCCAACATCTGATCCGCGGGCTTTTGTTAATACAACATATCAGGTTGAAAACAGATATCTGTAATCCTCACAGATCTGCAAACCGAGTCCAAAGCCTGTCCTCCTCCCATCGACGGCATTATTCACTCATGCAGTCACACGAACGGGGAAGAAAAATTTATACAGAGTGTCCTCAGAGAAAAAGTCACCACTGGCAAAAATAAAAAAGACGAGGCAAAAGCTATCAAACTGACAATCACCGGGGGAATCCCACCACTTTCAAACAAATAAATATGTTCTTGTGCACCAATAAACAACCTCTCACACACACACACACACACACACACACACACACACACACACACACACACACACACACACACACACACACACACACACACACACACACACACACACATCCTCCTCCTCCCGAGCTGTACAGTAGACGCTGTAATTCACACCCTGTCTGAGCTAAACCAGAGATTTCATCTAAAGGGGAAACACCAGGCTCCTCTATTGCCCCCAATTACTGGCAGCCTGCAAGCGGAGTCAACAGCCACAGTTTTATACAATCACATCGTCTGGGAGGAAATCTGCCCCCCCCCCCCACCCCCTTTTTTCGCTTCTGCTTTGAGCTGTGCGCCGCCGGCCAGGTCTCCACTTAAAACTATCATATTCTGAAAAGAGGACAAAAAAATGTCTCAAGCTCCTCGTGGAAAAAGGATTCTATACAATCTTCGCAGAGAGACGTCCTGCACATTATTCTTTTATCATGTAACACTTTCACTGAGCTCAAACTGATACCTTAATCCTGAGAACACACTTGTGCTTGGTAGTTCATACGGTAGAGGGAAAGCCCATAGGTTCAATTTGTGTGCAATTTGCTGTGTGTGTGTGTGGTTTCGTGCAGGCCATTCTGCTCTCCGCGAGCTCGCCTCGTATTGCCGTTATACATCACAGCGCAGCACCAGCGAGTGGCTGTGTCAAAAAGCCTGCCTCCCTCTCCGCCATATCTCATAGTTACCTCCCCTAACCAAATTACCCCCCCCGCCCGCCCCGCCTCACCCACCCTCCTCCCTCCTGTAGACGCTGAGAGATGAGCTTCAGAAAACAGCTGCCTCAAAAAAAGAAGAACGTCCAGCAAAGAAATGAGAGTAAACAAACGAGACTCTGCAGCACAAACAGAGATCCCTGGCTGCCACACACTTCTGCTGGAAATCAAAATTTTAAGAAAATGAATGAGTAGCATTTATTGGATGAAAATGGAAAAAAAAAGCCCTGACATTTTCATATACTATATACTTGTCCGTTTTACTACTGTTTGTCACCGTGACATGTAGAGCCATTTTGCATTCAGTTGAAAATCCGAGCTGGCACACGCAGGGAAGCAGCGAGGAGCAGTTTGTTTGAAATAAGTAGAAGAACGCCAGCAAAGATACTGCCACTGCCAAGCAGAGAGAGAGAGAGAGAGAGAGAGAGAGAGAGAGAGAGAGAGAGAGAGAGAGAGAGAGAGAGAGAAGACAACCACCTACAAAACTCACTCTCCATTAACAAACAAATAAACAAACAGCAACCTGTCCTGCACTCCTCAGCACATTCAAGTTACACCTCCCTCTCTGGAAAGTCAGTTTTCCACCACCGTGCATCTTAAGACCAAAATATACCTGAGAAAATCATTTTACAGTCTACGTTCGCTCTGCACCATCCAGGTGTTTCAGTCAGAGCCGGGTGTTTACTTCACTGACTCGTCCTTTAAAGCTGCAGTGGGCAGAAATGGAGCAAATATGATTACTTTATCCTGACAGTAGTGCATGAGACAGGTAATCTGAAAAGAAAAATCATGTGCCTCTGAGCAACTGTCATAGGAATGAACGGGGCCCCGCCTCCAACGCTGAAAACAGAACCAAGAGGAGGTGCAGAAGTCTTGAATTACAATATGCTGAAAGGTTATTACGGAATTTTTTGCCCAATGATGTCAAAAACTTTCTGCCTACTGAAGCTTTAAATCAGTCAAATTCTTCGTTCTAAAGCTAAAATGGATCAAAATATGAGCCCTTTATGTGCCCGGATGGTATAACTGTAAAAGAAAATTTACTTTTTTTCATACAAAACGTACATCTGTACGTCTATTTTGGAGCTCATTACCATTTTTTCTGTGGGGGTGGAATGTAATAACATCACAACACTGATCGCCTAACATCGAATATTTCATCAACATCAAACAACGTCAGGACGTCAGGGTTCCACCTCAACACTGAAATGATGAATGCCAATCCAGGTGTGGTTTGTTCTTTTTGACTATTTCTCCTAAAGAATTAAAGGCGTATGTGTGTGTGTGTGTGTGTGTGTGTGATCTTCCCCACGCAGAGCTCAAGAGTAACGTGATTAACTGGACTCGCCGGTCATATTAGCAGGTAGAGTAGTCGGTGTAAGGCAACAACAGCTTGTGGCTCAGCTGGGGCTATGACCTCTACTGCACTGTGGTGGGAGGGAGGGAGGGAGGGAGACGTGGAGAGGGCAAAAGAGAGATAAAGATGGATGGGCAGTGGAGGAGGCAGAAAGAAGCGAGCACATCAGACACAGAGTGCTTCGGTCCAAAACCATCACTGAGCACCTTTCTCTGCCTCCGTCAGACCTTCTTATCCTACAGAGCCTGATTTAACACTTCTAACGGTGATTAAACCTGCAGTTTCAGTGACACATGCATGGCGACCAAGGACTGTGTTGTCATATCAAGATATAAAATAAGAATAACTAGGAGCCGCTGGGAGTTTCCAGCAGGCTTAGTGCCCCCCCCGTCCCCATGTAAAACATAATAAAAGGGGCCTCGGCAAAAAACAAATCCCTGCTGTAATTATTTTGTCACCTTCATCTGCAGGAATTATTGGACTACTTTGCTTTCCGACTGTTTGGCGGGGAAACCCAAAGGAAGTGGCAACCCTTACAGTAACACCACTACAACGGAGACGGTGTGAGTAATGCACAATCCCACGAAACATTTGGAGGCAACGGCGAGTTCAGAGCTGATTGTGTTGAGTCATACTATGACACTAAGAAACACTTACTTTTGATTTTCAATCCCAAAAATAGAGATGGAAGCTGACTAAAAGGGCGAGTAATGTCTAATATTACTGTTATTTCCTTGGTAAACCAGTAATTTAGGCACTCTAATTTTAAAGAAATTGGCATTTTGGAGTTAAAGAGCAGCTTTTAACACAGCATGGCGGGCTGAGTAAGGCCTATACCCACTAATATTCAAGCTTACCCAGCAATCCCTGACACCTACCACTACCTGGACCTTCAGTATAAGTGTATGAACACTGTGAATGGTCCCATTACATCTGACAAGTGGCCCTGAGGTTCACTTCACCGCCTCAGGTAAGCCTTCAGGTCCACAACAGAACACAACCACACAGAAAGACATAACAAATATCAGAGGTATTGGGGAAGGAATAGAAACAGGGAGAATGTACTTGGCCTTAAACAGACTTACACACAGTGGGAGACATTGTGACTGACCCCAAACTGAGACATTCCTTGACCAGATAGAGTGGATGTGGAAACAGGCCAACACACAGCTACAGAAGTGCTGACTGGGAGGTCAGCCTGCTCTCAAAAGAAATGTGTGCTCTGCAAACACGGCCGAAATATTAAGATGACATTATTTTTGGTAAAGGAGGATGCACTTTAATGACGGAGATCACGGTGGAGTGCTGGACCCAAAATTAAAGTATTAAAAATGTGATAGCACATCCCAGATTTCAAAATCAAGGAGGACAAAATACTAGTTGTGGAACCAATCACTTTTTCTCATTTCCCTCTGGATGATCTAGAGCACGGGTGGCCAAACTTTTTCCCCTTGGAGGGCCAAAACTGGAACCTAATGGGGCCCACGGGCCAAAAGTAAACACCTATTGTATTGTTAAGATGCAAAATGGTACTAGGATCCCACGTTCCCTTAGTTCAGGGGTCAGCAACCTGAGGCTCTTTAGCTCCTCTCCAGTGGCTCCCTGTGGATTTTTTAAAAATGGAAATGAATAACTGTTTTTTTTGTTTACATTTTTTTATTTTTATTTATCATTGTTGTAGGTCTATGGTACGACGGTACGACGGAGTATTAGGGCCACATTGAGGAAAAAAAATAAATCTGAGATTTCCAGAATAAAGTCATAAGTTTAAAAGAAAAAGTAATTTTCTGTGTTATTTATTTTTTTCTCGTAAAGTTATGACTTTATTCTCGTAAAGTTATGACTTTTTTCTCGTAAAGTTCTGACTTTATTCTCGTAATATTACGACTTTTTTCTCGTAAAGTTATGACTTTATTCTCGTAATATTACGACTTTTTTTCTCGTAATATTCTGACTTTATTCTGTAAATCTCAGATGTGTTTTCCCTCAATGTGGCCCTAATACTCCGTGGTACATTGTCTCTTTGTCCCTCACTGCATTAGACTTATATACTATATACTTAGACTATAAACTGTGTTACCTTCATCACAATGATCAAATGTTTTGCAGCTCCAGACAGATTTTTTTTTTTTTCTCTGCCTAAAATGGCTCTTTTGATAGTAAAGGTTGCTGACCCCTGACATAGTTGAATGTTATTTTAGCTTATACATAATTAACCCCTTAAGACCCACCTGCTGAATACAATCTGGCTCATTTCCAGTGATACACAGTTTATGCATTTCCGTGACTGTTTAGGGACCCCAGCATGCAGAAATAATAGATGGAAAATAACACATTTATACTGCATTCAAAAAAACTGCATGTTTTTACCCCAGACTGCATGTGATTATCATAAAGTGGGCATGTCTGTAAAGGGGAGACTCGTGGGTACCCATAGAACCCTTTTTCGTGCACATATCTGGAGGTCAGAGGTCAAGGGGACCCCTGTGAAAATGGCCATGCCAGTTTTTTTCTCGCCAAAATTCAGCCTAAATTTAGAGCGTGATTTAGCCTCCTTCCCGACAAGCTAGTATGACATGATTGGTACCAATAGATTCCTTCGTTTTTTTGTAGTTTCATATGATGTATATCGTACCTTCACTACTCTAAGTCTAAAACCTGCTACAGCCTCTGAAAGACAGTAAGGTTGGTCAGGGTTTGCTGGCGATACCGCTAACATCTGGCCCCTTATATTCAAAACTCCAATCAATACTTGAAGAGTGCCGCACTAAATTCAAGTCCACTGAGGTCAGATGGAACAGGTTTCCTTTTCATATGTAATCATTACTAATGTTTATCTGGACTGTTTATTGATTCATTCTGGAGGAAATTCATATTTGAATAGCTGTTTTTTCCTTATTTACTGTATTGTCGTGTTTGGCACAAATACTTTTGTGTTTCATTCTGACACAGAGAAAAGGTACACACACCTCCATACGGGCCTACACACACACACACACCATGCAAACAGGCTGAGAGACAGGCTGAGAGGAAGGACACATAACTAGTCTCCCCCCCTCCAAACCGGTGAGAGAGAGATGAAGAGATGAGGAAGGGGAAAGAGAAGGAGGTGGATGGCGGCTTCACGCTGTCACACACCAGCAAAAAGGACAGAGAGGAGGGCCCTGTCACATCGCATCAGAGTCAGCTGCAGCCACACCCGCCCTGCCAGCACCCTGCTGGAGAGGAAGAGGAAGAGGAAGAGGAGAGGAGAGAAGAGGAAGAGGAAGAGGAAGAGGAGAAAGCAAGGAAAAAAGACCACCCCCTTCGGTTCTATTCCTCCATTAGTCTCTCCTCTCCTGTGCTGTGTGTCTCATTTCAATAGTATCTCATTCCTCATCTAGCCTGCCTCACACGCAGCAGTCTCCCTCCACTCTCACCATGTTGCCAGTCTCGCTGATTTGGCCACAATGGGGACTTGTGTGGTGGATCCCAGCCTTGAGCTATATACTAGACTACACAAGTCCGGGTGGTGGTGGCGGCGGCGGCGGCGGTGGCGTTGTGTGTGTAGGAGGAGACGGTACAGAAAGGGAGAAAGAGGATTAGAAATGAACTGTGGAGATAGAGCACAACCTGACAATAAGTCCTCTTCTCCCCAGTGTGTCTGCGTCTGAGTGTCAGCGTGTGTGAAAGAGAGAGCCAAAGGATTAGCTTCTGAGGAAAAAAATCATTTCCCTTTGTGTTCCAAGTGTTGCTGTCAATCATCGCACTGTAAGAGGAGCCGTGTGTGTGTGTGTGTGTGTGTGTGTGTGTGTGTGTGTGTGTGTGTGTGTGTGTGTGAGGATCGCAGTTACAAGGATGCATAATTTCTGGCTATGGCCATAAACATAACCAATAATAGACTAAGTCTGACAGCAGAGCTATTTTATCATTTATCGTTTGCTCCCTTCATTCCTATTTTAATAGCGGAGCACCTTTAATGCACTTTGTGCCACACAAATGGCACCGCCGCACACTCCTAACATTAACTGATAGGAGGCCTCACACAAATGCACAAACAGGGCAGCAGAAAACAGCGTACTATTAACATGCTTCTTCTTTATCTTTATTGATCCCCGCTCGGCATTTCTTTCCTCTTTCCAGGAAGGTCAGAGGTCAGGACCGGCTACACGCAGCAGTTAGCGAGCAGCTAGTGAGGACTTGTGCTGAAGGACACTAACAGTAGAGCAGAGGTGATCGGTCCCTCAAGTTAGGTATCTCGTTTCCTCGAGTTAGGTATCTCGTTCCCTCAAGTTAGGTATCTCGTTCCCTCGCGTTAGGTATCTCGTTCCCTCGAGTTAGTATCTCGTTCCCTCAAGTTAGATATCTCGTTTCCTCAAGTTAGGTATCTCGTTCCCTCAAGTTACGTATCTCGTTACCTCGAGTTAGTATCTCGTTTCCTCGAGTTAGGTATCTCGTTCCCTCGAGTTAGTTATCTCGTTTCCTCAAGTTAGTATCTCGTTCCCTCAAGTTAGTATCTCGTTCCCTCTAAGTATCTTGTTCCCTTGAGTTAGGTATCTCGCTCCCTCGAGTTAGGTATCTCGTTCCCTCGCGTTAGGTATCTCGTTCCCTCGAGTTAGTAACTCGTTCCCTCAAGTTAGGTACAGTAACTTGTTCCCTCGAGTTAGTAACTCTTAGGTAACTCGTTCCCTCGAGTTAGATATCTCGTTCCCTCAAATTAGGTATCTCGTTCCCTCGAGTTAGGTAACTCGTTCCCTCGAGTTGGACGGTCCCTGACCACTCGTCTCACGGCCGGCTGCGCATAGAGACCAATGTTATGTGTCCAGCTCAAAGAACAGCTCGTTGTGATTAAAATGAGGTTGTAGCTCGTTGTCTACCTCACTACGGTTAGAAAGAGCCGTTGTTTGTGTTTTAACAACTTTTCGGTTATGAGTTATTGATCCAGGAAGTTTGAATCTGTCAATATCTTACTTTACCGAAGTACATCATCTAAGGGGGCTCCGTACATCAGCAATGCGTGGACAGTCAGGAATGATTGGAAGAAGTGCTCCATGAAGTAACTTAAGTTAGAGAGTTAATAAAAATGTTCTCCTAGTGGTCTAGGGGGGCTCCGTAGAAACACTGAGCATGATCGGACATTTCCTAAATAAAAAATTCAGAAACTTTGATATACTGTGTGTTGATAAGTTGCATTGCTTGACAACGTATTAATTAGCTGATCCCAGCACTGTTTATCGCAACCACAGTCTTTCAGGACAGTGGTTCTCACCCTAGAGGTCAGGGGGTCACCGGATGGTTGTGAGAAAAACATCAAATGTTAGACTGAGGAATGTATCTTATATTACATCGCCTGCGTGTACCAGTGATATCATTTGCCTTGGAATAGATTTTTATTGAGTGTGATTGTGTGAGAGTCAAAGTGTGCGTGCACATGATGTTCTGACGGGGGATTTCCAGCAGGTCAGAGGGAGAGAAAAGTCACAAAACACATCAAAAATCCACAGTGCCTGGAGCACAGCACTGGACAACGCCTCGGTGCTGGCTGTTCAAACTACAACATAACACAAACAAAGCTTTCTATTATTTATCCTACGTTTATTAATCAGAACATTCACAACAATCACTCAAACCAGGAGACAGCCCTCTCCACACATGCTTTTTCTTTTTTTTTAAAGGCAAAAGACATGATTCATAAATGAGGGATTTTAACTGATGAATGTAAAAATGACTTAATCTGATAGATGAAGCTGAAGATATAAACATTTGTGGGATTTACCAGGATTTCAACTGACAGGATTGAAGATTTATGTTTATTTTTGTATAATCTATTTATTTAAATAGATGTTCTGTTTGCAGCTCACGCAATCCTTGGTCATTGTTAGTCAATGTTCTCAAATCTCTTACGAGGGAACTACGGTAATGTTAAACTCAACAGTGGCTTCATCTAAATAGTGATAAATATGGCCCAGCCCTGCTTGATAACTATATCCCCCCCCCCCGCTGCTGTTTCAAGTGTTGATGAGGTGCTTGGAAGATCCATCCAGCACACCTATGAAGCCCAACTAACACAGTAACTCAATCTCACACAGAGCTGTACATGGACAAGGTCATCTCAAAGTCTCCATTACATCTTGGCAAACAGATTACATAATTGTAAGGCAGTATCCAAAAGCTTCCCTTGTACACTCTGGCAGACGATCAGTCACAGTGATCAAAGCGCTAGATGTGTTTCTTTGTTTCTGCTGCTTCACTCCAGCCCCCACAGAGTCAGTTATTAGAATACAATATATTATTATATAATATATTACATATGCTGCTACACTAACAATTCCCGAGGTCCTCATGCACCGACAACCCCCCCCCCTCTCCCAAACATAATACACTGGGAAGAGAAGAAGTGATTATTTCTCTGTTGCAAGAAAACAAAAACAGGCAGCCTTAGTAGGATGAGGAGGGTGTGAGTTTCTGTTATGAGGTGCGATTCTTGCCGCTTAGCTGCCTGCTGCATCAAGCGCCAAGCAAAATGATTATCAACCATAGACGCTGTATGCAGACAGACAGACAGACAGGCTCCATTAAGGAACATGCAAACAGAAAAAAAAACAAAAAAAAACAAGGCAGCAAACCAATTCAACCCAGAGGAAGAACAAATACAACTAATTAGATCAGGCTGGGACAAAATGCACACATATTTGTAGGGCGTTCAAGTGTGCACTCATGCAGTGAAAGCAACCGGCAAAACATAAAATATCCAGTAAGAGAAGTGTGCTAGCTCCTGGGAGCGGGCGAGTGACCTCAGCGGAGAGGAAGAGACAATAAAAAGTGAATTTCTTCATGCTAATCTAGCAGATTCTCTCCTCCCTCTCCATCCCTTCTGACTGAGCACTGAGCAGGTGGCGACGGTTATGATGCTGCTGTTGTTCTTCTTCAGGTTTGGGCACATTAAGATTCCACCGCGCTCTTCCTCCCTCCCTCCCTCCCTCCCCCCTTTGTGTTACTGTCGTTTTCCTCCACCTCCCCTCCCCTCGCTCCCTCCTCATCCTCTCTCGCTCGCTCTCTCATGTTGTGTTTTGTTTGTGCGGATTATGTGGGGAAAACTTTAAGAGTACAAAGCCACCTGTGTGGCGGCTGGGAGTTAAAACGCCGTGGCCACGGGAGATGCGGGCCGGGTCAGCCAGGGGTAGGCAGGCAGAGGGGGTTGTTAAGAGACGCTGGAACACGATGGAGGATGTCTCGTCCTGTTCCCGAGACCGTCCACAGAGGCTGCCGGGGCCTGTTAGCTGGAGAACTGCTGATGTGGCTAGCATCGATCAGTTTCCTGCACGGCCCCGCGGCCTGTGGGACCAGCTGACTGATTGACTGACTGACTGACAGGCGAGCTGCTGGTGACAAGGGCTCTATTTTATATCACTTATTTTATTGCCAACCAATACTGTTGTCGGAATCCATTTTGTGCACTACTACCGTCTTGGTCCAATCATTTTGTGACCCCTGATTCTTTGAAATGTGCACATTTTTCGATCTGACAATGAAATGCTTTTTCTCAATTTGTTCTTGCCTTCCATTGTGCACGAGTCAATCATGGGAGGAGAGCCACAACGTGTTTGGATCATTGTGTTTAAAGGTATAATATGTAACTGTCTGTTGCATTCAAAGTCGGCTCCTCCTCGTCGGCTCAACAAGCGAGGGAGGGAGAGAGACAACAGCGATGTTCGAACGAGCCGTTCAGAGAAATAAAATGTTATTTTTCAGATTGTTTCCCGGCGGTTACGTTTCTCAAACACAAATAAACACACAACTAACTCTGCACAACTCCGCATAACCCTGCGGGGAAGGTGCCGAGATTTTGAATGAATGCAGCCGAAGTCTGTGTGCGTGTGTGTGTGTGTGTGTGTGTGTGTGTGTGGCTCAGAGCTTCTCTTGGTCAAACTACTGACTATCATAGCCGGGGAATCACCGGACCACATGCACATAACGCCACCTGTTATCATCCGTGAAATACGGCTGTTTTGTGTCTGACCGTTGTGTCTCGGTATCAGAAACAAAGCGGCATGAAAATATTTTTATTTATACCCTTAAAGGGACTGTTTGTAACTTTCTAAGCGTATAAATGTACCGGGTCGGGACACATGCGCGCTCGCATATGCGCGTTCGCGTGTAGCCGTTGCCTCTCCTCCTCTGCCTGCTTGCCTTCACTCAGACAGCGCGCGCGTTCTCGCTCCACCTCTAGACGTGAACGCGCGCTCACTCCACACTGCAGTAGAGTTAGTAGCTCTGAGAATATCTAGTGAATGTACAGTGGACGTTTGTGCAGAAATAAATGCTGCAGCTCCTCCAGACCAACAGAGGTTTCCCGTGTCTTGTGAAGTGACGGAGCTCTGCAGAGAGACACGTTGTAGTCTCGTTGCCGACCGGGTGCCGGTGTCTCCCTGCTCTCTCCGGCTGCGGGCGGAGAGAGCAGGGAGACACGCTGCAGAGCCCCGCTGCCTGAGCCTGCGCTGAGGCAGGAAAAGCCAACACTAGGATCAGATTTAAATCATGTTCATGGAGAGACCTTCGTCTGGTCAGCTAACATTACTGCCAAGCAGGTGAAATATAGAGTGATATTGTGGTTTACGCTGACGTGTGTCGCCTCACTGTGTTGAGTGATGCTCGTTCAGGTATATTTAGAGCGAGCAAGTGCGAACCCGACGCTGACTTTCGTTGATTTCACGGCCACAGGTGTCGCTGTTAACAAGCATTTTTGAAAGTTACAAATAGTCCCTTTAACATGTTGCTATTCACATAAACATACACTCAACATACAAAGGCATGTAGTCGGCCTTTCCTGTATTCACGCCTCACCACTCTGCACCACTCAGACGACATCGTTTCCTGGTTAAGGAATCTGCACTCACCTTTACATCGGGAAGAAGGTAGAGTCATTTTCATCCAATGCATCCTCATAGTATGATATCTTAGTTGTCATTTTTCGTGTGCTTTAGCTAGGTTTAGGGAAAAGATCGTGGTTTGGGTTAAAAAAAACTCCGGAAATGGTGTAACTTAAAGATAGGGTCGACAATGTTGGAACGCTAGCATTATTTGAAAGTAGCATCGCCTCAGGAGCTCCGTCTAAACCCCATCACATGCCTACCCCAAAGTCTGGAGTAACTCCATGACATCACCAGGAACCATATTTCATTATGACATCACATGTTCACTACATCTACTCCGTCATTCCAGTGAGCCGGGAGCTGATTTTAGTATCAAAACAACCTGCTGTCATCGTGACATCACAGAGGTGTTTCCCTATAATCATCGGGGTTCCACCGCTCTGGTTTTCTCGGATGAATCCTGTTATTTTCAACCACTCAAACAAAACCCATGTGCTCTCTGAGCCGGCACTCTGTGAATGACAGAGAGCGAGACGAAAGAGAGTCAAGGGGGCTGGTTAAGTGCACTGAGTGAGCGGCAGTAATCACAGCTCTGGTAAAAGCACTCCTTTGCTCTGTATAGTGTTCCTCAGAATGGGCCTGCTCTCTGTCTGACTGACTCTCTCTCTCCCTCCCTCCCTCTCTCTCTTCCTCTATTTCTCCCTCTGTCTGATAATAGCTCTAGATTGAGTAATTGTGTGTTTGAGTGGAGCTACACTGCAGGGTGGAACCTGCAATCAGATACCGAGAACATGTTTCTCTCTCTCTCTATCTCTCTCGCTGTCTGTCTCTCCATTCATACCATGCCTCAGCAGTCTGGCCTCTCTGCACCCGGCCCTCCCTCCAGCCATGCGGTTCCTGCAGCCGCTCCTCAACCATCACCCTTTTTCTACACACAGCCGGTGAGGGCTGGGGTCAATAACAGCTGTGCACCGCGCTGTAATTGATGTCATCATTTCAATTTGAGCTGATTACAGTAGAGAGCTGCTTATCGTGTGACCCGGGGTGGAATAACACACTGTAGGGCCCAGTGAGCTGCCACGCCTGACCAAGCTAAACTGCCGGGCTGGGCTGTATGGATGGATGGATGGGTGGATGGGTGGATGGATGGGTGGGTTGGCTCAGCCCAGGGCGGCCTCTTCTATTGACTCCTAATGCAGAGGTAATGACTGAGCGTATTCCGGGGGCATGGCCGGCTCAAGTGTCCGTGCCGCTGGCATTTAGTGTAATTCTGGGGCTATTATTGTGATTGGCTCTGCCCCCTCTGTCAACACACACATGATTAAAGCCCTCTGCTGGCACAGAACTGGGTCTACTGTATGTGTACATCAGGGGGTATTATAGTAAAACTAAAATAAGCAGTGAAAGATATTGTTAGTAAACTGAAATCAAATAAAAACAATATCCTTTAAAGAGGGCCGATTATGCTCATTTTCAGGTGCATACTTGTTTTTTGGGTTTTTATTAGAACATGTTTACTTTAATGCTCAAAAAACGCTTTCGTTTTCTCATACTAACTACTCTTTTCACCCTCCGTCTGAAACGCTCTGTTTGAGCCCCTCCGCCCCTTCGCTCCAGCTCCGCTCCAACTAGCTTTGTTTGAAGGCATGCAAAACTAGCCGTTATGCAAATGTTTTACTTGGTGACATCACCAGGTTACAGGAAAAATAGGCGGGACTTCAAGCAAGGTGTTTCAGGCAGTTCAGGAGCAGTGTTTCTCCCTTTGGCGTGGACTTTGGGCTTTGTCATTTAGAGGTCCCATATTGTAAAATGTGAGATTTTCATGTCTTTTATATTATAAAGCAGGTTTAAGTGCTTTATATAAATACTGTTAAACTATCAAAACACTCAATATACGGAGAAATACACACAGCCCGTATTCAGAAATTGTGCGTTTGAAACAAGCCGTTAGGATTTCTGTCTATTTGTGATGTCACAAATATACAATATTCAGACCATTACACGGTTTTAAACATAAATATTTTAAATGTGTCCCAGTTATTTCCTGGTTGCAGTGTATGTGAATAACATCACCTGACAGGAAGTAAACATGGACCCAAACTGTTGCCTAGCAATGCAATTCCGTTGAAATGCACTAAAACGGAGCGTTTCAGACAGAGGGTAAATACAGGTATATTCAGACAGACAGCATGAGGAAAATAAAGGTGTTTTTTTTACATTACAGCATGTAAACATGTTCTAGTAGAAACACAAAATACAAGTATGAACCTGAAAATGAGCACGATATGGGACCTTTAAAAAACGACATAACACACTAAAGGAAAGGGAAAAAGCACAATAGCATAATAGGTCCCCTTTAAAAAAAAAACTAAAACTAAACAAACAAAATTTATTGAATGAAAAAACTAATAAAAATTAAATGAAAATGAACATAAATTCTACAACAATTTTACAACAGTCCCAATAGCTTGCTCATAAATAGAAACAAACAAAAAAAAGGTTCTGTAAATAAACTGATATACTGACAATTCGGTGCGGTCAAAACTGTATGTTAGCGCTCTCCCTGGGGCCCGTAAGAGCTCTGGCTCTCTGCCCTAATATAGTAATAGTAGAAGAAAGGTTAGTAACCCCAGGCAAAGCTCCATATTGGATTTCTATAGTTAAATAAACTCTTTTCCTACTTACTAAAGCACAAATAATTTAATAAACTTATTGTTCTGAATTTCTGAAATGGCCTTAACAAAAACAAACTAAAACTAAATATATAAAAACTAAACCCTTTCTGAAAAAGTGAAACGCACTCTGACAACTAACTAAAACTAAACTAAAATGAAACTGAAAAGTCAAAACTAAAATAAAATAGTTGAAAATTCAAAACTATAATAACCTTTGTGTACATGCAGACTGTGTTCGGTGGCTTTGTAATGTTAAGTAACTTTCTAATTGTAGTCATATTTCAATCACAACATCAATACATTAAATCAGAATCGTAACCTTGAGGAGATAATTTTTTATAGTATTCGCAAAAGACCGTGCCATCTCCGAGCACCCGCCCACAGAAAAAGAAATAAATAAAACACCTGTCAATGCTTTGGCATTTCTCCTCGCTGTTGATGTTGAGTCTTTTCAATGAAAGCACCAAAATAACACCGTCGCCTTCCAGCTTTACTGCTGTGCACTAATAACACACACCGGAGCACACAGCCATACATAAATATGGCAGATCGGAATATACAAAGGGCAACACCTGCACAGGATCAGGGCTAATTATCTGCCAACACACGATGATGATGATGCCCCATCCTATGCAAATAGCAGAAAATATCCTCTAGTTAGAAAGCTTCTAAACTTTTTCCTGCATCGACAGCGGGCAATACCCTCAACCCTCAACGCCACTCGTCTGATCAACGCTTGGGAGCAGAGCTGCTGCTAAAAACAGACAAAGACTGCTCACTAAAGGAACACTGTCTCTTGCTGTCTCTTTCTTTTTTTTTGCCGGAGCTCTGAATCTGTGGGTGTTGGGGAGCAAAAAATCTGTCTGCCACATTCTTCTTCTCTCTCTTTCTCTGTCATTTTCCTGACTCTTTTAATACCATCATTAGGAGAGCTCTCCTGCTCGCTGCTGCTACCGCTGCTGGCCAAGAAACACGAGAGGAGCGAGGGGTGGAGACAATAAGAGAATTGTGTGCACAGGTTTTTTTGTGTCATGCAGCGAGGTAAAGATGGTTGAGGGGGGAACTTTGCTTTTTTGGCTGCTGTCTGTCCCCGCTGTGTGTCTGAGCAGCTGAGGTGTGGCGCGTGTTGGAGCACATGACTTCAGCAGAGTGCACATGTACTGTATGTGTGGTAGGGCTGTGTATTGGCAAGAATCTGGCAATACGATACGTATCATGATACAGGGGTTTACGATTCTATATATGGAGAGATATTGCGATACTGTAAGTAAGGTGATATATTGGGATTTTCTAATCAAACTAATCAAAATGCATAAAACCTGAGTAAAAAAAGTTTACGTTTTTATGCGATCAGATCTGCATTTGCATTTATCAAAGTCCCTGTAAAATACAACATCATAGCACTACTTTGAGAGGGCACATACACTGAGGGTGCATCTCTGCAAATGATTGTATGTATTTTATATATATATATATATATATTTGATTGTAATGTACAATGTTGTATTATGTGATTTTATGTATGATGTGCTATTCTGTATTTTTTTTATTCATTTTCTTTTTCTTAAAAGCCTAACCAGGGACAAGGTCTACAAATTAGCTATGGTTAGAAGTCCTATATACGTTGAACCGGTTGCCCTTTAATTAAGTGGAACAATGCCTATGTATTGTCCCTGTCAAATAAACTAATAAATAAAATAAATAAATGAAATAAAGTATTGCCTGAGTTAATCTTTGCATGTAAACTATTAATTAAAAATCGTGAAGTGTTTTTAACTTATTTGTTTATTTCATTTATTATTATTATTATTATTATTATTATTATTATTACTTTTTTCTCTTTGTATTATTATTATTATTTTTTTATTTTATTCTATTATTTTTATTTTATTTCAATTTTGAATGCTGATGTTTTCTCTAGTGTACTTATTGTGTTTGTTTCTAAGCTCAATTACTTAAAAATTGGTTTATAAACTATTGTAATTACGAACTGTAAATTGCATATACAAAACAACCTTAAAAAAAGGGGAAAAAATAAAGTATATATATATATTGAAAAAAAATCAATAAAGTGTTTTTGAAAATCAAATCTTACTCCCCTAATGTGTGTAGGTGTACGATGTGCATCACAGCTGTGGCAACACATGTCCCGTCATCCAGGTGTGCACCCACCTGGATTTTAGGAGTAAACCCCCCCCAAAATGACAGGCAAACGCACTTCCTCTGTTACAGAACTCTGAGACATGAAGATCACTTCTCACCCAGCTGGATCTCATGTCCGGCCCCGTGTGCACACCACAGACCTGTGTGACCCTCTGTTCCCACGGTAACCTAAGGCAGCCCCATCATTTGTCAGAACCTCACTGATTATCTCAGGTACTGTCGCCCACCTGGAAGACAGGAAGTGCAGCACTGCAACTAGACTGTGTGTGTTTATGTGTGTGTGTGTGTGTGTGTGTCAACTGAGTGCCCTATGTAAAGTGTTTGTCTCTCAAGTATGGTAATTATTTTAATTATGAAGTCATTTGTTTCAGTTGTAGGGATTATTTAAACATCATCTGTTGACATGAAAAGTTTTGCTTCACAGCTGTACACGTATCTGTACACAGTTTAGAAGTTAAGTACTTCCTGGTGGAAGATAGTAGGGCTGGGATGATTCACCTATCTATCCCGATTCGATATGTATTGTGATTTGATATTATGATTTAATGCAATTTTTGTTAACTTTTTTAACACTAGACCATGGGGAAAAAGTTGAATCATACACTTTTAGGGACTTTTAATTTGAAAAATGTCTAAATTAAATCAGTAAAATGTTTGATTTTTAGCATGTATGTAGTCAGAGTTGTCCTGAAGTCAAATATATCAGTGAATATTGTCAGGAATTATTTATTAAATTTTTTCCAGCAACTCAAAAATCATAGAATAAAGACATTTCCCTCACAAATTTGTGGTATTTTCTTTTAAATGTATAAGGGACGTGTAATGTTTTATACTTCTGGTGAATATAATCCAATCATTCTTATTTTACATATTTTGTATATACAGTTCCCTTTGTTAACACCTTATTTTGAAAACCAGATGCACGTGTATACTTCGAACGTCACGTTACTCAGACTACAACAATAAAAGCGGTAACTTCCTTCTACCTCCACATAGACTCAAATGAAGCAAATATATTGGCAAAAAAAAATCACAATACATAGGTGAATACATTTTTTCCCCACCTCTAGAAGATAGGGATGCACCGATCCGACATTTTCAGTCCCGATACCTGAACTTTGAGTATCGGCCGATACAAAGTATTGACCCAATACCGGTGTTTAATTAATAAGCTGTATGCCTCACTGTGTGGAAGTGACTGGGATCATTCTGTTATGTGTAAGACAACATCAAGCTTGACGTAAACATTGCTTTCCTAACTTTGTAAAACAAAATGTGACAAATAAATACATAGATATATATTTAATGAATTGATATTTATTATTGAAATAATAAATCGTGCACCAGCAGCTGGGTAAAAAAATCTTCAAAAATAACAGGAATTACAATTCAAGTGTAAACCTTTTTATTGCAGCAACAAATTGGTCAAAACTTAAACAGGAATTCAAATTTGGGTATATAGTGTATAAAGTATATAAGCATAGATCCAGTATCGGTGCATCCCTAGTGGAAGATGAGGATAGCTGAAGACTTTTAGTGACTTTTAGTGGATTTTACTCTATTAACCTTCTATCAACTCGTACTTTTCCATTTGACTTTTTTGCATTTTTTTTTTTTGAAGATGATCTATTCAAGATTCTTCTCTTTATTTCCCAGTTTCTCTCTTTTAACTTTTTGCTGGGTCACATTGGTGCATGCTGAGCATTTAGAGTTTAGAATTGGTCACATATAATACTAATCGCTCTCAACAGAATCTCTGTTTCTGTCTGCGCTTGTGGCTACTTATTAAAGGAAAAGACCACTTCACCCTGTTACATCAGGACTGGAACATGCTCTGACTTTGCTCTAGTACACAGCAGAAGTACAGACTTTTAATCAAAACAACAACAACAAAAAAAGCTTAAACAGACAGAAGTGGCTGATTTATGTGATGAAAATGAATGAACTTCTGAAGTGAGAATGAATGCATCTCTGGCCGAGAGTTTGACGGCGTTGCTCTGTGACGGTGTAAGCACACAGTGTACAGTGTGACAGTCCCCACTTTAACTACTCCAGCACGTCACAACGACACAATTATTTAGCGTTGGAGAAATGAAACAGCGATAATTTTTGTAACTCCCATCATCACTATGTGTCCGTCTGTTCTAGAAAAGCAGGAGCTCTGCTGACACTCGGCATTCCACATACGATCCTAAAAAGACACACACACACCTGACCTCACACCCACGTGTGCACAAAAATCAGGCCAACGCAGCCTCCACATCTCTGAACAAACACTGGAGGTGAGGCTGAAGTGGGGCCAGAGGTTCAGACATACATGCACGTATGCACTCGCATGGAATTGAAGTTCAGGAATTGAGATCTTGGTATTTTACTGTGATTTCTCGCCAGGAATCAACTCACATTTCTGCAGGTTTCCGGCATTGTTAGCACGTCTGAGAAGACGGCCATATTGAAACAAAACCACCTTCTCCAGATTTCAACGGTATTTTAATTGTCATAAATCCCCGAAGCACTACGAAAATAATACTGGTTCAACTTTTGAACCTGAAGGAGTTTCCTCCCGTTACCTTTAATACTAAAATGGCTGCTTACAGTTCAACTGTAAAACAGAATAAAGGTCAACAAAGCAAAGAAATCAAATCTGAAATATGACTACAGATTAAATATACATGCAGTTTAACAAGTGGCTGCATCAAAACATGTAAGCACCCATCCCTTTGCATCAATATAGCAGAGGACAGCCTTCATTTTACACCAAAACAACCAAGAACAATTCGCCGGCAGCTCCAAACCTCCACCACCGAATACAAACCTAACCTAAACCAAATGGTCCTATACCATTTCAAATATTGTTGTATGATGCTCATCTAACAAATACTAAAGAATGACTGATTGACTATTTACAGTTCAGTGTTTTAAAGTCAAACAGTAAAACTAGGGATGCACCGATTTATCGACGTTGGCCTATTTACGCCTCGTTGACTGCGATCGGCCTATCGGAAAATAAGATGACATTCACCAATGGCAGTGGCCGATGTTGATGTGTTGTGTTGCATTCATTTTTGCCGGCTAAATTTTGTGTTGTTAGCTGCAGATTTAATTACATTTAATTATATGTTTCACAAAATGTTTTTGTTGGGCTATGTAAGTACTGAAATATAAATTCCTCTCATTGAGTAGTTGTATATGTACATGCATAAGGGGCTTTTTAAGCAGATATGTTTCATATGAACGAAGGTTATATTAAAAGAGACTGTTTGTAACTTCTTACACGTATAAATCATTGCGGGTCGGTGTCTCATGCGCGCTCGCGTGTGGCTACGCTGTTCAGACACAGACTCCAACACAAACTACACGGAAGCACCAAAACTGCAAAGTTCTATCTAGTGAAGCCCGTCTGTTAAACAGTGTTGGCCGCGGTCGGAGGACGCGGGGGAGACCGTAGCTTTGGTCTCCAGGACCGAAGTCTCTGCTGTACTCTGCTCCTCTGCCTGCCTGCCTTCACTCAGCTTGCTCCACCTCACGTGCATGCGTGCACACTACAAACTGCAGAAGAGTTAGTTTAGCTCCGAGAATATCTAGTGAATGTAAAGTGGACGTTTGTGCAGAAATAACTGCTGCAGCTCCTCCAGACCAACAGAGGTTTCCCGTGTCTTGTGAAGTGACGGGGCTCCGCAGAGAGAAACGTTATCGTCTCCGACCAAAACTCCGGCGTCTCCCCTGTTCCCTCCGGCCGCGGTCGGGAGGCCGAGGCAGGAAAAGCCAACACTAGGATCAGCAGTGATTCATGGAGAGACCTTCGTCTGGTCAGCTAACATTACTGCCAAGCAGCTGAAATATAGAGTGATATTGTGCTTTTAGCTGACGTGTGTCGCCTCACTGTTTGAGCGATGCTCGTTCATGTCTATGTAGA